>JAOBRD020250605.1:3110-24132 GCA_027575215.2 Hydrozoanthus sils
TTCCATAGAATGTGTTAGCACCCTCTCAACCCATTCCATAGATCGTGTTAGCATCCTCTCAACCCATTCCATAGATCATGTTAGCATCCTCTCAACCCATTCCATAGAGAATGTAATAGCACCTCTCCACCCATCCCATAGAATACATGTGATAGCACCCTATCCACCCATCCCATATAATACATGTGATAGCACCCTATCCACCCATCCCATATAATTTGGTTGTACCCTCTCATCCCATGCCATATAATTTGGTTGCACCCTCTCCACCCATTCCATACAATGTGATAGCACTGTTTTCATTAATGCCTTACAGTAAATTTTGTTTTCATTTTACTCACTGCTGCTACAGCATTCACTGGTGCTTTGTTATCAAGTAAAACATTGGCTGTTTTAATGTTGTTTCCTTGACAAGCCATGTGTAGTGGAGTAAGACCATGCTAAATATCACAAATGCAGATTGATAGTTAATAAAAAATCACACTTCCATCATGTTTAAAAAGAAAAACAAAATATGTTACACAATTAGAAAAAAACAACCACTTTCTCATAAGCCAGTCTAAACTTACAGCTATGAATTATTTAAATTGCATTTTAATAATATTTGTTTTCCTTTGAGACTTAAGTCATGTTATATTGGAAGCAACCATTTCTGGTTGATTGAGTAGCTTGATTTTTCTTGCATACAGTATTGTAGTGGGAAAAACGCTTTTGGTTGGTTTGGTTGATCAGCTACTTCAACCCATTCTGACTCTTTTTAAAAGGGTGGAAAAGTATTCTATTAGAAATTGTAACCAAACTAACCAAAACTGGCTTATGTCGAAACCATTGGTCCCAATAGAACATGAACTTAGACAGGAATTTCAACTAATCAAAGCTAGAATGGACATGATGCTAGTTCCTGTTGAACCAATAACTGTTGGTAATCAACTCTTTAGGAAAACAAACTCTGGGGAACTTGTTTATTCCATTTCCTGTCCAGGCAAGTAAAAAAACTACTGCCTGGGAAAGTAGCAATTGAAACCACAGAGTCAATTTTAATACTCAACCTTAGTAATTACACAAGCTAATTAAAATAATATCAATTTATGCAGCTTAAGACTGCTTTAAACTAATGGACCATTTCTCTTTCATTCTGAGAGACTGTAACCTCTTGACAAGTTGCACATAGGAAAACATGGTGCAACTAGCAGGATCACAAGTGTGATCATAGGACTGGAATACAAGGTTAAATATCTACATATAATTATGTGGAAATGGCCTCTGTCTATACGGACCACCTCAATCCTTAAAAGATGGCTGTAACGTTTAGCTTCAAGTTGTCCAAATGACATCAGAAAATTTGTTTGAAATCTTTTTCTGCTTAATAATATATCTTGATTGCACAGTTTTTACCTTTGTCCTTGCAACAATAGATGCATTTTTCTGGATCAGGAACTCAACCACACCATCTTGGCCATCACGTGCTGCACAGTGCAGGGGAGTCAAACCATCTTTGTTTGGTAGGTCAATCTTGGATCCCTTGTCACTCAGTAGGGTAACCATTCTTAGATGTCCATATTTAGCGGCAACATGAAGAGGAGTGATAATATAGTTCTGAAAAATTTTAATATAAAACAGTGAATTTGAGAACTTTAACCAAAATCAAACCAATAGGCACTTAACCCCTAAAAACAAAAGTTGTTTATATAACTCATTGGTCACCTCCCTTACTTTAATACTGTTATTCTGTTGCAGTGTTACGAACGAAACGTGGCTAAACTAATAGCAAAGTTTTGTGTCAAAATGAGAATAAACAGTTCTAGGTTATTATGTGTATCATGTTACAGATACATTAAGGAAAATGGGAGTCAGAGCACTTGAGTAGCATTTTTAGTGCCTATAAAATGAAAAAAAAAATTATCTCAGTGGATAGACCTTGCTAAAGGAGGAATAGTGGTGAAAAAGTTTTGTCAAAATATTTTATGGTTCTTGTGATATTAAAATTTCAATGATAAAAATTGATGATGTCACAAGGTGTGACCGTCAAATTTGCATTTTTTTAGATCTGTTGCAAATCCATAACCTTTGGAGGAATTAAAACCAAACTTTTGCCAATATAATGCATCTCGAGGTTTTCTTTAGAGCTATTACTATTTTCTGTTATCATGGCAACAAACTGGGTTCCAGGCTCTAAACGAGAATTTTTGAATTATATGGATTTTTCCGCCAAACCAGAAGTTGTGAAACAATTTACAACATTTCTGTTCTTTTTATGGTGTAAAAGAAAAAACAAAAATTTGGTTTCATAGCTTTGGTAAAAATTTTTGGAATAGCAGAAAGTTTGTTTTATAAGAGATGGGGGTCTGGAACCAAGTTTGTTGCCATGACGATGTGAAATTACTACTACTCTGAAGAAAACCTCAAGAAACATCATCAGTCCAACTTTGGTTTAAATTTATCCAAAGGTTATGGATTGACAGCTTATTGAAAAAAAATGCAAATTTGCTTGTTACACTTGTTTAAAACGTTAGAATGTTAGTAACTCGAGAACCAGAGAATATTTTGACAAAACTTTTTACTGCTATTCCCCATTCAGCACGGTCTATTCACTGAGGCAATAAAATTTTATATTTCATAGGCACTTTAACTCACTGGCAACTAAAACTAGTCTACAACTTAGTACCTTGGTCTTGTAATCAACAGTAGCTCCAAACTGAATCAGGATGGAACCAACATTGAAGTTGTTATACTTGCAAGCAATGTGAAGTGGGGTAAAGCCATTCTGAAATATAAACAAACATTACAAAAATAGCTGTGACGTTCATAAGTTGACGACTGACTACAAATATTCATTGGTTCAAGTTTGAGGTGACAATATATACCTCAAACAACATCTTTTATCATACAATAAACCAATAACTAGCCTTTAATCAAAAGATATGCTTATTTCAAACAAGCATTTTAAAAGATTTTTCTTTACTACCATATGCACGGTAAGAAACTTTTTACGAGATGTTCTTAAACTATTAGCACCTGACACTTCAACAATTGAAGGGTCTTGTGCAAAATCGATGTAAGTGACTTTTGATGGAGATATCATTTCTCTATATTATCCCTATTATCTCTTCATAACCATTGGAAGAATTTAGTGTTTCATAAAAAGTCCTTTACACTGCTTTTGTACAAGACCCTTCAATGTGTAAACTATTTAATATATCATTTGACAATTCTCTTCATTGCTCACTATGCCAATACCAGGAATGTAAAAGTCTGAGTCTTTTAAAAGACACAAATCAATTAAACTGACATAAAAGGAAAATTGGACAAAATAATATGGACTGAGCATATACCGGGGCTTCAACATCTGGTTGGTGTCCTTTTTGCAAAAGGAGTTTGGCAGCTTTGGCAAAGTCTTTCCTTGCAGCTGTATGGAGGGGTCGATATCCTTTCTGAAACAACATATATAAGAAAACAACAATGCTTAATATTTATCATTTCCGGGATATTTAGACATTTTCAAATCAAAACAATATATATATATATATATACATCATATTAATCAAACAAACAAAATGAGACTACCACCAAAGCAGTGGTTATGAGATCAATGTACACACGACAAGCCAACAAGTATAATGGGAAGCCCCCCATCCACTAAAGCCTGATGAAGACTAGCAGTAGAAATGATAAAATCACATTCATTTAGTTATTAATTATTGCTTTATT
Organism: Hydrozoanthus sils; assembly: GCA_027575215.2. Classification (NCBI taxonomy): domain Eukaryota; kingdom Metazoa; phylum Cnidaria; class Anthozoa; order Zoantharia; family Hydrozoanthidae; genus Hydrozoanthus; species Hydrozoanthus sils. The sequence continues at coordinate 6,819 of JAOBRD020250605.1, forward strand.
ATTAATTTATCATTGAAGATTAACATTCCCTTTAACTTTATAAATAACAACAAACACTTAATTCATTACAAATGTTTTACAAACTAGTAGTTCCTTCATGGTTGAGAAAGTGCTGCCTAGTTAGAAGTTAGTGTGGTAGTTTTTGATCATATGAAGAATGTATGTAGAAATGAACTGTGTACCTCAGAGCAAAAATAAAAATCAAAGAAGTTTTAGACATTTATAAGTATTAGTTTAAATCTGTGAGTAAGTGTCTTTCATTTTGTTTAGTCCTGTGTTTGTTTTTTTCAGACTCTTAGAACATAGTAGTTTTAAACTGTGGTGTATTTTTAGTTTAGGGTCTTGTGTTAAACCCACATTTTTTCAATTGTAATACAACTGTTTTGTCAGAGTAAATAAAGATGGTCAAGTTGCACTAAACTTCAGCTTTGAGGCACATGAGTGGGATCGTTCATGATTTTTCAGACACACAATCAAGATGTCAAGTAGCATGTGCAACCATTTGGTCATAAACTTCGAGCCCTGATGAAATGTACTTATGCCAATTAGATTGTAAGCATGTATAAAAATTTATCAAGAAAATATTTACTACCTAAATCAAAATGAAAGGGCAAGAAAAAAGGAAGAATGCTTGTGTGACCTCTTGCATGTCTCTGAATATCTGTGGGGTGGACCGACCCTGCTGATGATGATGTGTGTTCATTAGCCAAAGGCTGACTGACCACTTGTTGAAGTCATTGGACCATGAACCGAAAATGCCAAAGTTTTCCCAACTTGAAACATGGGATGCAAATGTTACACAATAATTAGAAATCCTTTGAGAAATCTGCACAGATAACCAGCTGTATGTAGGTTGCCAAAACGAAGGTACTCGACCCTATATCCAAGATTAGATACTGCATCGCGTAACCGCTCAGCAGCAATAATTAATTTATCATTATACTGTGTATATACTACCTCTTCAGGAAGCCATATGCTAATGGATTTTGATCTTTCAAAGCTAAAAACAACTGTGATAGGTAAACAAAATTTGTTATACAGACTAGCACTACATAATACAAAAATAGTTGACACGTTTGATCTGTGTTCTAATTAAGACTTGCAGACAGAGCAAAAAAATTGGAACTGATATATTCTAGTTACAGCAGTATGGATTAGCAACGTAACTGTTTGAACATATTTATTTCTTTCCATTTATTATAAATGGATGATCCACATGTGAAATGTTTCAGCTGAGTGAAAAGCATTGTGCAGAACTAAGGTTGTTTACTCAAAAACATAAGTTAGGACTTCTTACTTTTGAGTCTGAGTTCAAAAGAACCACCACAACTTTCTCGTGTCCCTGTTGTACTGCAACATCAATAGCTGTAAATCCATCCTATGACAACAAAATATACCAATCACAAATAATTAGTAAAATTTACTGCAGCAAGTTTTACAAAATAATTACTTCAAACCTTCTATAAAAAAATAGGTGTTCCAACAACAAATTAAAGACAAAATAATGTCAAGGTTGTGTTAAATCAAACTATAACACAATTATTTTACTCATTGTAGACATAACTATCCTAGGACTCAGTGAGCATCCAGACTGCATATTTTGTTAGTTTTTACTGGTATGTATCAATTTTTTGGGAAAAAGGAAGGCAATTACAACCCTAAAAAGCTGGTATTACCTCAACCTCAATGTTTTAACTTGGATAATACAAATGCTATGTTGCATTTTCTTCAAATTTTAATCATAATCAGTTAAAACTAAAGCAAAGCCATCCACAATCTACTGTTAGATTTTAAATTCTTGTTTTGAAATGTCACATTGTTTTACAACACAATGCAGCTTCTCATTTTGTCTGACCAATCTTTTTGTGATAGGAGGTCAGAGAGTGAAACTCAAAAGTAGCCAGCTGAACTCCAGTGGCCAGCTAGCTGAATGCATCGGCTTGTTTTGAAAGCCCTGCAAGTTGAAGGATTATCAAAATATCAACAAGATTTTCTCAAGATGAAATAAGGGCATGATAGAATCTCCAAAGTTTTGCATGCATCAGTTCAACCATCATTGTCAGCTTCGACTTCATCATCACTGGTTTCTTTATCATCTGAACTGCTGTCATTCCAGTCAAAACATCTTCATCTACTTTTCAAACATCTATATTTTAAACACTTCTAGTTTTGTCACCTTTTTCTCCAAAATAGGCAACATAATTCTCACAACTAATTTCTACACATACCATGCCATCTCGTGATCAGTTCATCTGAGACATCAGAAAAGAATGTATGCATAGCTAGTTACAACACGTTAAGCCAGCCCAGGGGTTGTAAAAGAAACAGGCTTAACCCTTTCCCTTCTACACTGCACAATACCGTCCGGAAAATTAAATGTATCGTTTTCCTATGCTGCCCTGTACCACCCGGTAGAAAAAACGCTTCCCACCTATCCCTGGTTAGGCATGTTTTGTCCCTTTTGCTGCACAATTGACTATTGAATATTAACCAATGAAACTGCAGTTAAGTGCACATAAATTATGAACTTCACAAGTCGACCATGTGCACTTAAAATTTTGCATTTCGAGAAAAATAAAATGGCAAGTGAAGAACACAGAGGAAGGGTTTAGAGATATTTTTGGTGATTTTAGAAGATGATGAAATAATTTCCATAAATGACACAGAAACCGTTGGAAGCGAAAGTTGCAGTGAGAATGAGAGCAGTAAAGAAGGAAGAGATGACGAAGCTGGTGAAAACGGTCAGCCAAGTACTTGGACTCAATGACTTACTGCCATAAATGTTAATGAGTTTATAACACTGACAGGCAAACTGTTTGATCTTCCAAATAACTCCAAGCAGATTGATGTTTTTAATGTTTTATTTAACTGAGAGCTGGTTTCACATATTGTAAAAAAATCAAATAAGTATGCCCATTAAAAGCTTGAAAGTGCTCCACAGCGACTAGCGAAACAGAAGGAGTTTCAATAGTAATGGGTTTGAGTTCTCTGCCCACGCTAGCAGACTATTGGTCAATGGACGCTTTACCGGACACCTGGAAATTCAAAGACTGATGACCAAAAACCAGTAAGAAAATATCAACCACTTTCTTCACTTTCATGACTCGTCTTTGCAACCAGTATGCGGGAAAGCAAACTTTGACCGACTATATAAAACTCGACCAGTGCTCAATTACTTCAACAACAAAATGCAGGAAATGTATCAAGCCAGAATATTTCGGTTGATGAAGGCATGATAAGTTGTAAAGGAAGGCTGTCTTTCAGGCAGTATATGCCTGCTAAACCTACCAAGTATGGTATAAAGGTCTGCATGGTGGCTGATTCACAAAATGGTTTTGTTGTCAACCATGCTGTGCATCTTGGCATAGAGAATGATCACTCTTGTGATTACGGTCTTGGATATGATGCTGAATGGAAATGTTTATTAAACCATTTTTGAACAAGAATTATCATATTTATTTTGATAATTTCTTTTCTTCATCAAATTTGTTGGAAGATGTACTCAAAGAAAACACATATGCATGCAAACTAAAGCAGAAAGGCGAAATAGTTTATTCCCAAGTGTCAAATCTACTATTTACAAAGTGGCACAATAAATGGGATGTCAACATTTTGTCCAAAAACATCAATCCAGTCGATCCACCAATAGAAGTGGAAAGAAGAAAGAGAAATGGCAAAACTGAGAGAGTTAAATAACCAGTCGCTGTGGTAAAATACAATGAGCACATGGGGGGAGTTGATCGCGCTGATCAACTCCACTCCTCCTACATAACTTGTAGAGCATCCCAGAAGTGGTACAAGTATATTTTCTGGTTTATCTTTAATGTTATCCTGAGTTACTAATTCATTTATTCTGGACAAGAAATACTGGAATGGCCAGCATGCTATTTGATTCATGATTTTAGAATTGCCGTGTCCAGACAACTTATCAGGGGGATTTTCAAGCAAAGCTGATGACCAAAAGCACACAGAAAAAGCCTCTGCAGCAGCTAAAGTATTTATTAGCCCTGAGAATGTTCCAGGACACTTCCTTGCAAAGCAAAATGGCCGAAAGAGGCATTGTGTTTCAGTGCAAGAGAGATGGTCAAACGACAAAGAGCCAGTGTGCTGTTGAAACTAAATTTGATTGTGTCCAATGTGGCATTGCATTATGTCAAAACTCATGTTTTGCTTGCTATCGTATGTATACAGTGTAAATAGGCTTTGTATTTGAATGCTAATCAAGGTGTATTTTCTGCCAGAACTAAAGAGAAGACTTTTATGTTGTGTTTTAACAGTAAAAATTTTATTCATCAAGGGTTGCAGAACATGGTGCCAAATTTGAAACTTTTTTGAAATACAAATTTTTAAGGTTGAAATTGCAACATCTGCCCTTTAAAAGGAAATTCATTTTTGAAAAATTGATGATCATATGAATTCCCGAAAAAAAATGATATCAAACTAGACGGACTTTTGGTTGAGACAGTTGCAAAATTTCCATTTGTCATTCATGACCCCTAATCAGTGCTGAAAGGTTTACAGATCATGTAACTTGCAAAATGTAGGCTCTACTGCAACTAGTTGGATGGGTTAAATTTGTCTGGCCAAAACTGCTATGTCAGAGCAAAATCATGTTTGACTGGCCAATGTGTCTGGCACCTGCCCGGCCATTACTTCGAACCCTACTAATGAAACTTATCTTTCTTCTTAAGTACTTACATTCTTTCAATCCTGTTCTGAACTATGTGTTATTATCTTGCAGATATGATAGATTAGGTTTACCACAAACTGTGACAGTTTGTCACACTGTGTACAGGCTTAACAAACAATATTATAACATGCATATGAAGAGCCAAATAGTTCTCATTTATATTTGGACTTTTATTTGTTGTTGTATTTTTTTTGTAAAACAGTATAGCTATAGGATGCTAACGAAAATACTACAAATTCAGATCTCGAAGCAATTAAGAGTCAATGACTGTTAAAATCAAGAGTGCCGCGACAGTTGTAAAAATTCGAAAATTTAAAAACCATTCTAAAATAACCTCTATAGCGAGACATTTGCAGTAGTATAATTAAAAGTTTCAAGAGTGCTTTAGTTTTTCAAAATTTAGGAAAATTAAAAGTGCTGAAAACATCTCCGCCAGCACCTGTCTCGGTTCAAAATATCAAGAAAAATAATGGATTTTCTTTTAGCGTGTACAACCAAACACGTTCATATTTTTTGATACAAGTTTCAGGAATTGTTACCCACCTATTGCACTTACTGCTGCACTAGTTTGATTTTAGAAACATGATAGTTTTAAAACTATTTGAGCAGTTAGAAAAACCCCATTTCGAGAACTCGTGGGAACAGGCTGAAAAGTAGCCAAAAAAAGAAATTAGAACATAAATTCTGCATTTTGATTGGTTATGACTGTGAAAAATTTTACCCTCAAGAGTAAACTCATTTTTTTTCCATAGTGTTTTGGTCCCATGTTATTAGTTTGAGACTTGATCATGTCAGTAGGGAAAGGGTTAAAGATGTTAACTATGTGGTAAGTCTTCAATTGCTGGTTTCACATATTAAAAAGCTTTTAAAAACTAAGAAATTTACCATTTTTGCTACTCTAATAAGTGGTACCATTCACTAGATTATTGTGTGCATGTGTAACATTCTCATTCATTCATTTTTTGTTCAAAAATCTCCATACCTCAGTTGTACTCTGCTGATTAGCTCCACTTTTTTGCAGAATCCTTACCACATCAGAATGACCTTCTTGTGAAGCCATGTACAATGGTGTGAAACCATTCTGTCAACAAAGATTATCGGCTGAAGTTAACAACTTAATAACTTACAGACTGGTATATGGCAAAGTTCATGCAAAATAAAAATAGCCAATTGATCACAGATAATGGTTTTTTTATGTGTCTCTATAAATACATTGAGTATGGATCAGGAAGAAAAATTTACCAAAAATTATGCTCTTTATACACATTTTCAAACTTTTTGGACTTCAAATTTGAACTCTTATAATTAGTCTATGAAAGAAGCTATAAGTCAACTACAGTCTGACGAAATCTATAAGCTTTAAAATTTTACTGTCAGTGTAAGCTGATAATTTAATCTCTGCCACACAATTGCAAAGAAGTCAGAATGTTTTCTGATGAGTTTTAATTTGGTTTTTACAGGGTGATATGTTTCAAAATTGATCCATGTTCAGAAAAGGCCCAATACCTGTGCTTTAGCATTGACAGATGCATCACTCTCTAACAGTAGATCAACTGCTTCTTTCTGGCCTGCCAAAGATGCAATGTGCAGTGCAGTATTTCCTTTCTATAGTTTGGAAAATCAAATGTCAAATAAAGTTAATGGCCTATAGCTACAAATTGTTTAAACTTCAATAGAGTGTAAATTTACCTAAGATTTCATATTTCATATTTCTTCAAACCCTAAATTATTCTGACAATCAGTTTTAAGAACAGCTGGACAAAACTGCCATTTCTTAATTATAACATAACGTAGAAAATTATAAATTTTTATCATTGTAAATAAAGTTAGAAGCAATTGCTTCAACTCTATTTGATAACTGTTAAGCATTTTACAGCCAAGAACAGTGTACAGCTTACCTTTGTCGTGCCATTCACTGCTGCTCCCCTTCTCAACAGTTCTCGCATAACATCAACATGGCCCTCCTTTGATGCAAGGTGCAGTGCATTTAAGCCATTCTGAAAATTCAAAAATCTCAGTACAATCTTACATGCAAAATCATGATATAATCAATAAACTATTTCAGATCTCAGTACCTGAAACATATTGCAATTGACCTAAAACTTAACTTTTTTGTTAGAGTGAAAACAAGAAAGCAAATGCATGAGCCTGCTTAAATTTGCTTGAACTGACAAGTTAACCACAAAATTTTATTAATGCCAAATCCCTGAATAATGAATTACATAGTTAAAGGAGGGAGAAAGGATGGAGAGATATGAGTGACTGTTTCATCTTGCATTGAATTTGCAGGGTAACTCAAGATTCTATGTTACAATAATAATTAGTATGTACCAAATCAGTGAATAGCTTTTTTCAAGCTATCGAAATGGTGACTCCTTTCCTGAAAATTCATGAAATAAATGATTCATCCATTCCCTTTAAACACAAAAATGGACCACTAAATTTGGGATGTATTCACAATAAGATGAAAGTTGTTTCAAGAAAAAGTACAATGATTAAGATGAGCACAGGCTTTTATTACTTGCATTTGAAAATTCTAAATTGATAAAATATTTGGTTCAAACTTGACATTAACCAACTCTCACCTAAATTTATTTGACTGATTTGGCATACACTAAAATAATTATTCCCCTCAGTGTTGGTGCTTAGTGATAGATATTTGCCTTGCCGCTTCGCATCTCAGTAAATATCCACCACTAGTCACCTCCATTTTGGGGGATAATTAACAACTATCCCCAGAAGGGGAGGTGAATAGCATTGAATATATACCAAGATGTGAAGTGTCAAGATATATATCTAGAGCTAGGCACTGACCCTGATTCCTAATTCTCCTAGTGGCTATTTTCTTGATAGACCTCTGTATACAAACTATTATCTTATATTGTTTGTATTTCATTTCTTTGAACACTACAATAAAGTTACCAAGAACTTACTGCATTAGAAGTATTTATGTCACCATCTTCATTCAAAAAGTTGAGGACTTTCTCAATGTTTCCAGCCCTTGCAGCCCTCAGGAATGCTACATCAACCTGGGTTCGGAAGAAGTGATGGATTTCCAAAACAAGTAAGTAATACTTATTTTATTTAATTATTTTTAATTTTATTTATTAATCTTTAGTAAATGGGTATTTACACGGCTTGTAAATGCTAAAGTAAGTACAAGGTATATAAAAACATAATAGTTGAATCCTTTCTCGAGTCTACTGGCCCATTAGGCTGGCACTTATCTCTGGTTTCTGTAGTGATAAGCAGATGAGAGTCTTTGACTCCCCCTGGACAGGACACTAATCTGTTACAGGTTAGCTTCCAGCAGAACTGGTACTCGTTTATACAGCTGAGTCGACTGGAACAAAGTTCCAGGACACAACACAGTGGTCTGGCCCGGCTCATACTCGCGACCTTAGGATTATGAGCCGAACACACTTACTTTTCGGTCCCTGCGCTGCTGACTAAATACATAAAAAGTAGAAAGAAGTTGGATAAAAATATAAGCTTCCCAAATTTAAGATTTAGTTTGGTACCTAGCTTGCATTTCATTGAATTTTGCGTATAAAAGTAATTAGCTAGCTGTTTTTTGTTTAAAAATGCTGTTCTTCAAACATTCCTTGCTTTTGAAGTGTTTAAATGTTTTTATTGCTTTCAACAAATGAGACCATTTTGTTATGTTCTTCATATTCTTTGTCAGGGCTTGTTGTAAAATTTCCCAGAACTAGCTTGTTGATTGCTGCAAACCTCATCTTTTTGGTTTTCCCAGTTTAATACTTTAACAGGCTCATTGTAGCTACTGTGCGATGCAAGTAACTACTATGATATCGATTCTTAATGTCCATCCGTCCATCTGAGTGTCCTCTACTTTTGGGTTTACTTCAGATTCCCATCAGATTACAAGTCACGCAAGGTTTTCTGGGTAGTTAATTGAAAGGATTGGATTTTAGATGGATTTCACTGGTCTTACTCCAGATGATTTTGGAAAACAAACTGAAATTGAATCGAACGAAGAAATAAAACTTGAATTATAAGCACGTTAAGAGATTTGTTCCATATGAGTGGAAATAACCAATCTATTTCTGTAAAAATATCGATTACGAAATGTTTGGCAATGTTGACTTTTGATTGTCCTCGTGCTCTCTGCTGATCAATACTGATATTACAGGTAAGATTTACCATATTTTCTTATTACTTTCTGCCAATTATTAAGCAGAGCATTCAAGTGTTATGTCCAGTGTTTTCTCATAAAGTGTTTTTCAGGTCCAAACAAAATTTGGACTACAAAAATATTGTTGTGACCTAGTTGCCGAGCTATTGATCATGGCAGCCGAGTTATTCATACAAAGAAGAAAATTTAGTTACTTATGGAGTGAGGATATGTTTAGTAATTGAATTTACTTGTTTCAAGCTAAAGTTGAGTTACTTCTCAATCTTGGGCAAAACATCAGAGCCAAGACAATATTTTTACATTGTTTGAATTGTTAGTAATGTTGGGAATTGTCAGTAACGTTGAGAATTGTTAGTACTTCAAATAATAGCAAAACCATCCTTTACAAGTGTAATTTTGACATTAAAAGCTTAAATGTTATTGTTAATTAAACCTTTGAAAAACTTGATCTGCCCTGTTGTGGTACTTGTCTATTAAAATCGCCCATCCTTGGTATCGTTAGCTCCGTGAGCCCAAAGACCAAAGGCTTAGGTCATTATTAAGTAAACATGCTAAATTTCAAAAATAAAAAATTGCAAATACAGTCACAGTAGCTTTATGCACGCATTGCAAGCCTATTTTTTTTATTTGTTATCGGATTTGAATTACAATTTTATATGTTGTCACTGGCAAGTATGTTTTCTATGATAAAAAAACTGGTTATTTGCTAGCAACAAATATTGGCAGTGGATTCATGCTGTGTGACTCTTTCAAAAGCATGTTCTGTTCTCACACAGTTTTCACACTTTCGACTAATCAGTGTGCAAGATTCACTGGGGTTATTTTGTAACAACTTTCATAAAAAATATGAAACAAAAAATGTCTATAAAATTAGAAAAGGGGGGAAAGTTACAGTCTTGGGGTTGAACAGGTTGGAAACAACAATCCCATTCTGTGTTCAAAAAAGCATTTTAGTTATCAAGATGTTGTGAAATTATGGTTAGAACTTTGATCATTTTATTTCCAAGTAAAACATGCTCATTTGTATTAAACAAAATTGATTTTGTGTTACCAAGTATGCTGCTATATTTCTCCCAGTTGACATTTCTGTTTCTAGAAATGATCTCAAATCCTGGGTATATATTGAACATAATTGCTTCTTAAAAATCTAAACCATTTTAAAGCATTTTCAAAACAAAATGTCTTATTTTTTTGAAGAACCACTATAGCAATTCAACTAAAAGTACAAATTGAATAATTAGCATGTTACCGTTTTTGTATCAAAGAGATTACATTTTTAGTGCTGATTAATGGTGGCAGTGTTTTCCCTTCAAACTAAAAAGAATACTTCAGTTTTTAAAAGAACTTTTTGTGTGGTTAAAAGTAGTTTATGACAATATGACAAATAATTGACATACAATATAAAACGTTTGTGGCCTAAGCTAAGACAAGACCATTCATATTGTTAAGTAACCAGTAATTTTGAGGCCTCAAAAAAACTTAAAACAGAGTATTATAGGAGTTGCCTTATATTATATTATGTGCCCAAACCAAAATTATTCATTAAATGAATGCTTTAAATCAAAACAACACAGTTTATTGGGGTATCTTAGAATTCAATCAACAAACGAAGTTCTCGAGAACATTCTGGAGAATTAACAAAAAGGGGCTACATTCCGAAATGATTTATCATGAGCTGCTCGTCTATTTTAACAACATTTATTCAATCAGTTGCAGCCAAACACAATTCTTCTACTCTGAGACGAGTTAAAACAAACAAATAAGATTAAGATTTCAAGCAATCTGCGAGTCACGAATGAGGTACATTTCAAGTGAAACCGACATCATAATTCAAGATGAAAAAAAAAATCTTGACGTTTTAAAAGTAACTCCGTCAAAACAATTTCTAACACGACTGCAAAGGATCCAGGCGCGGTCACAGCGCACGCCCCCAGAGAACATCACGAAACGGAACTGAAATTCTGCATCTTTACTAACAGCGCAGTCCTGAATCATTTATCTCCCGACCTTTTGGTAGCCATTAAAAATTAAAATAAATCTTTTCCAAATCAAGACTTTGATTGCTGAAGCGAGGGTGGGTATTTGTCGAGATAAATGCTGTGGGACGCAGGCCAGAAAGTCACCTTTTAAATACTTTTCTTTAATATATGAACACCATATTCGAACGACCGTCAAATCTACGGCAAGTAGTAGTTGGCAAACCGTACCGTTATTCCACGCACTGCAATAACTGCAGAAAAAAGTTTTAATTTCTTTGGTTTTGCAGAACACTATGCTTTCAAGTGTTGAAGTTAAAAAACTGAAATAATATCAAGAATACCAGGCGGTTGAAACGAGCTTTTGACGGCGCTCAGCAGTGTGCATCTCGAAATAAATTCGTTTTAAATTGTAAACATGCGTTCGCGCCAGGCGTTGCACGCACTCGGCCGACAGAATTATGAGAATCAAATTCGTCCATACAATATATCCGTTCCAAAACATAAAATATTATCTTAATTACAGTGAAAATTTGGCCAATTCATATACCGAAACAATTATTTTTGATAACAAAAGGTTTTCAACGATCCAAAGCAAGAAACTTTTAAGCGCAGTGAGCACAGCACACAACTTGCCTTACTACTTGTGAGCAAGATGATTGGCACGCCTTCAGAGCAACTTTCTCACACCGCTTACAAAACCACCAACTCTACTTCAACGTTTGAATTAAAATCAAACTCTAACATTAAAGGGCTAATGAAAACAGATTTTGTTGCTTTCAACTCATTTCTCCGCTTAAGAGGGGCTTACTGCTTTAATAAAATTCGTCTGACCTGGCTCAAGCTTGACTCCTTCGAACCCTCTGAGCGCGTCATCTTGGAAGTCCAGTTGCTTTTTACTCGAGATTCCAGCAAACAAACCGACAAACAAACTAGAACTCAGTGCATTCCTTCTAAAAAGTTCTCAAATTCAAACGTGCCGACAAACAAGCTGAGGTCGGGAAACCAAAACTTTGCTAGCTTACTGAAACTCCTTTTCTCCAGACGCTCAAGATTCCACACGAGAAAAGTGCGCATGCGTACCGCGCCTCCCACCCTTTCTAGCTTGCCGTTCGTTCCTGCTTGCACAAATTGTCAATAAAATGGACTTTAAGACTTCACAGTTTATTTTCTCATGACACTTCGACTAAAAAAAGGTGAAATCAAAGTTAGATAACATTATAGCATTATAAAAATGTTAAAATAATGAAGTTCATACCAATTGTACACTGTGATCTTTCTGCATAAGATAAAACCACAAGATAATTCCGAAAGCGGAGTAATTAACAAACAAAAAATTAAAATAATGGAAGATGCCTAAGGCGATCTTAAAATACAGTTTTTATGATTTCATTTTTAACCTAAACGGTTATCACCAATGGCCTTTACTTTAAAATTAAAGTTCAATTTTTGATACACGCCGACACTGCAACACTCAGGAGTGCAAAACATGTATTGTTGTTGTTAAACCTCTTTTAACATTGATTTACTGCTATTTTTGTTCAGACTTTCTAGTTCTTGCAGCAAAGCGGTGCGTACCGCGCCTCCCACCCTTTCTAGCTTGCCGTTCGTTCCTGCTTGCACAAATTGTCAATAAAATGGACTTTAAGACTTCACAGTTTATTTTCTCATGACACTTCGACTAAAAAAAGGTGAAATCAAAGTTAGATAACATTATAGCATTATAAAAATGTTAAAATAATGAAGTTCATACCAATTGTACACTGTGATCTTTCTGCATAAGATAAAACCACAAGATAATTCCGAAAGCGGAGTAATTAACAAACAAAAAATTAAAATAATGGAAGATGCCTAAGGCGATCTTAAAATACAGTTTTTATGATTTCATTTTTAACCTAAACGGTTATCACCAATGGCCTTTACTTTAAAATTAAAGTTCAATTTTTGATACACGCCGACACTGCAACACTCAGGAGTGCAAAACATGTATTGTTGTTGTTAAACCTCTTTTAACATTGATTTACTGCTATTTTTGTTCAGACTTTCTAGTTCTTGCAGCAAAGCGGTGGAAATGTCGAGAAAAGTGGGAGCTGAAACATTAGGACTGAACTAGATGGTGAGATAGTACAACAATCAACACAAGCCGAGCGCGCATATTCGGTTTTTTTCGTCATTTTTGATAACACACTTTACTTTTAATTTAGAATTTGACGAAGCTGGACGTGATGAAATTACCAGCTCCAACTTCCGTTTTTAGCAGAAATTAACAAGTCTCCCAAGACAAACGGTAAGAAAGAAATTATTAGGAGACTCTAGTTAAAAGTTCTTTCTGAACACCTCAGTCGCTCGAACTACCGCCAAGACAATCCAAAATAGATCGACTGATACACGATGATGGTAACAATTGGTTATACATTTCGTATCTCGTTGAATCTAATTTGAATCTAATTTGGCTTGCTTTCTAAACATTGGCTTACTGTAGTTTATATTGTGTGTCGTCAGTGTTTTGGCAAAACTATTTCTTTCTCGAATGGTGAACAATAGAGTTTTGCATATTCACAGCATTTTGTTCAGCTCAGCGTGCGAGGCACGCCGCTAACTCTATTGTTTAAATAAGTAGTCCAGGAAGGATCGCTTGAAACGTTTTTGTATACAACTTAAAGCACTAAATCACTGACAAGAGCAAAAATACCGGATGCCGAGAACCTGTAAGTTCCATGGATATAAAAAGATAACCTCACGACCCAAATCTATGCAAATTATTTGTAGTTTATCAGAACAATACAATTATAAAAATCACTTGACTTGATCCCAAGCCACTTTGATTACCACCGAGTAAAAACGTTCTTACAGTTACAGGAACTAATGAGAATATCCATACTCATACATGGTTCCCCCGGCCTATAGAGCCCAGTCCTGTTATGCTAGATGTTGACCTAGTGAGACATTTTTACAAACTGTTAGTCAAGACGGATGAAACCACAGATCGACGGATTTGGCACTGAAATTGCGAGGATCGGCGGATCCTGTACCCCCCTTTGGATCGGCTTCAACACTACAGAGCTAAAGCTGTAACAACAAAATCATTCCTCTTTTGGATATCCACATTTTAGTAAAAACAATGAGTGAGTTAACCGTGATTTTACAACTACAAAATTACACTAAAATATACAGAACAGTTTTACCGATACTTAAAACTGGAACCTATTAAACTAAGCTGTACTCAAGTTAATTTTTTTGTTCTAAAAATGATTGTGGTTCGATTGTGATAAAGCGCACTTTGTCGAAAAGCAGTTCAGTTTTGAACAATGAAGTTTCGAAAGTTGTTACCGGAACCTTTAACGAGATTAATGGGATCCTTGTAACAGCGGTTCAGAAATACGTCAGGGTTTGGCTGCGCTCAACTGATTTATTCAATCAGTATCAATTTTCAAGCTGTACCGGGGACGTTTCTTAACAAAAGGAATAAACCAGATTTGAAAATCCCGTATCCAAAATTAGTCTGCAGTCGAGATATATGTTAGCCATCGTACGTGGGTGCACATGCATGCACGCTTGGGGTCGGAGTTCGCATGTTTGGTTGGCACAATGGAATGAAACATACAAAATGAATTTTACCCCCTCTAATCTTTTTTTCCCACTGACCAATAGTTTTAGAAAAACAACATTTTACTGATCTATTTTGAAAATGAAGATTATCGACATCTTTAAGATTTTATAAAACAGAATCGCAATTATGGGCTTCTAAACCATAGGCAAAAAGAAAACAACTTAGGAATGATAGCAAAACGCAACGTTGTTCGGTCTAACTGCTTAACTTTAAGTAGCCGACCATTTCCTGTTAACATTTTTCAAGTTTGTCGCTTCTAGTCAATCATTGTACTGCATTTACTATATATTAGAATATATTAGAACAGCTCTGCATTTTAAATCTTTATGAACTGAGCTAGTTGGTTACGGACGAATCACTGTCAAGTTTTGGAACACTATGGCTACACAATATAAGGCTGAAGAATATATTATTCAGTGATATAACAAAACATTATGTCAGTCGTATAATATTTCAGATCAACCTTAATAATCAACTTTTCCGTCGTCGTAGGAACCTAACAAGACATAAAATAGGCGAAAAGTCAACATACAGATATTTAACAATCTGTCAATTCCTAATTAAAACATGTCAATGACCACGCACTCCTTATTCAAAGCAAAACAAGTTAAGTTTCCTTGACTTACAGTTCGAGCTGAAACAAAACCTCGCGACTTAAATACACAGCAACTTAAAGTTAAATTTTCTTTTAATTGAGTGGGTAAGTACTTCGCTTGACAGTACGAGTCCAATTACTTGAAGCTCAAATTATTGATTTAAAGCCCTATCAAAAAAAGAAAAACCAAAAACATATAATACTTACAACTATATCTCTCATGGCGACTGTTAACAGGTAACTCCACGTCTTTGCATACAACACAAATCAACCACTTGCTAATATTTGCCAGAATTTGATAGAGTAAATAGTTAAAACCTGATCTTCTATGGTCTCCAGCCTCCTTGCATAAAAAAGAATTTTTCAGGTATGTCCGAGCTGGTTACGCGATTTGCGACAAGATTTTCTTCATTTCAACACATGGCGCTATAACACTAACCGAAGTAATACAAAAGTTATTTTCAAAGTGGTTGGTTAATTATTTACTCTCGTGTTAACTACGACAACTTTACCCCACAATAACAGTGTACCGAGCTAGCCTCAGTTCTAGCCGCTTCTTCCCCGGCTCACGAGCAGCTGTGCGCAGACTAACTATACTAAGCTAGCCACTCAATAAATGACGGCTCTCTTACAATCAGTTTTAAAATCTCCAAAAATGAAATATCAAGTAGTAGTGAAAAAAAATCTATTCAATTTATAAAAATCATACGGTTTTATAATAGAGAAAAGTAGTTAACGCCTTTCGTTGCTTGTTCAGCTGCTTGACAAAAGCAACATAAGCGCAGCTGACTGAAAAAGCTTAACTGAGTAAATTCGCTTTTTGCTATGAGAACATAACAACTCAGGTAAACGGATACCCCCCCCCCTCCCTCCCCCGTCATATAAACACTCATTCTTTTCTATAAGAATTTGTAGAAGTTTAAGAACAATTTAAGAATCGAATAAAGCAGAATTTTAGGCTCGGTTAAACGTTTGTGCGTTAAAGAACTGTAAGTACAATGACAATGATTAATTTGTTTTACTTAACTGCATAAAATCATTTCTTTCAGTCTAAACGGCAATATTAACTAACTAACAATCGAGAGACTCTCTACCAGCTTTTAATGATGAACGGTTTTATAAATTGTCATGTGTTCCTGCAGTACAAAATATGACCCGGCAATGTCAAAGACGCGAACTACACGCTTTTTTTATACAAGCAGGGCCCACGGAGGGAGAGGGGCTGGGGGGTGAAACCCCCCTCCCCTACTTTTTTGAAAATTATAAAGTTACTGAGAAAAAGTGTTTCAACCCCGCCACTTTGAGTCACTAGTCAGCCCCCCACTTTCAAAGTAGCTCCGCGGTCCCCGACAAGAACCAGTTGCATTTCTATACGTATTTTAAATCAAACAAAAACTAAACCTAAGTCATTGCAATACACTATTGGAGAACAAATTGGTTGGCAGGTAATTAATCTTTCTAGCCCTGGTTCCTCAAAATCCGATTAGTGCTAACCTAGGGTTATTTACCATGACAACCAATAGGTTTTGTTAGGAATTAAGTTAATCGGAGTTTTGAGGAACCGTGCCCTTTATTGTAAAAAAAAATAAAAATAAACAAAAGTACGAGCCTCAACTTTTTCTTAAATTTTTGGTAAATCCGAGAATCGTTGTTCTTATAAAGTTTTCCTTTAAAAGACGAGCGTGTAAGCCACATAAAGTCGTGGAAGGGCAGGTGAGTCGGGCGTTTTGACAACATAATCCACTTTGTATTCTTAGTTTTTTAACTAGCAAAACAATTGATAAACCTTTGTATTCACACACTAAAAATACATTCCCTATGTAAAAGACCTGGTCGATCCTGAAAACCTCGCAAGGTCTTTAACAAATTTTCCGTCAGGTTACAAGATTTTCCTCCAGATTGATAAAAAATTATTTTTACTAGGTTAGTAGTAGTTTTAGGGCCTGGTCATTCCAGTGTTATTGGGTTCACTTTACAGAGCGCTCTCTAGTTTGGTGAGCACCGGCGCCAAAAGGTCGGGCGGGCTCAGGCATCAGGATGGGGGCGAGAGGGGCATACTCCCTCGAAAAATGTTTTAACTCTGCACTTCTCAAACAGCCGGAAATGCAACAATTCATTATAGCGAGGCACAAACAAAAAGAGTTGAGAAGAGTGCTATGCGTGAGAACTTCTCGTATCAGCGCGAGTTTACATCGAAAGCGTGAGACTTGGAAAGCTCTTGATTCTTTATTTTTGCGTTGGAAACGATAGAAAATAGTCAGTGGTGTAACGCCAAGTTGGCTATATA
>JAOBRD020250707.1:1896-17890 GCA_027575215.2 Hydrozoanthus sils
TTACTATAGAATTTTTCTTTGCCAGTCTACTTTAACCCAGAGTCAGGACAAGGCGCTGCGAAGGATTTCAGAAATGAAAGAGGTAAACACATTTTGGAAAACTTTAATGTTTCTCTTGGCCAGGATTTTGCAGAAAGGGCGCTGCACCACAGAATAGATTTTTGTTAACATAGTTTATTGTAGATGGTAGTTTTAGAAAGGAGTTATATATATATATTATCTGTTACATTATTTTTTCAAGAGATTTACTTATATTAGGTGACTATAGAGTTGATTTCTTTTGACATTCTTTCTGCAGACAATTGAGCTTGAAAAACAAGCCAAGATGCATTTGGAAGAAACTCTTCGTCTGTCACTTGATGAGAAGGAAGATATCATCAAGGCCTTGCAAACACAGGTAGTTAAAACCATTCTTACACTTTATAGTTCTAACTTGTTGCTATAGTGAGCTTTCCTGGTTCTGATAACATGAGTTTGTGGTAACCTTATTTTGGGTTACACTTTCCAAGGCAAAAAATTGTGTTGAATATTTGCTCAGATTGCAGAAAGTGAAGTTTTTTTTAGTTTGATTTTTTTAAACTTTCATAGGGGAGCATGTAGGGGAGCATGCTCCCAGACCTTCCTAGTTAGAGCACATACCTTTTAACAATGTAGCTTCTTCCTTCATTACTGTAGCCTCTTCCTCTTCAACATTCGGAAAAGCCTAAGATCAGTCTGAAAACTTGCAGCAGTTCTATTGTTGGTTAAACTAATATAATATGCTTCTCCATCACCCACCCTGTATAAAAAGATAAATGTCTGTCACACCATCTATTGCCTGTACATGTACAATGAATAGTTAAGATTTTTTTCCTTTTTAACTTTACATCAAATGGTAAAATTACAAATGTTAGGTTCATTGTACACTTTAATTGATACTTTTGTCTAATTAATTGGAGCAATAATTATACAAAGTATCTTTCTTGCAACTGCCTGTGTGTATAATGATTTTATCTACTCTTATTAATTATTTTTTTAAAATTTGTTTAATAGAACCAGCTCTTAAAACAAGGGAGTCGACCTTCTGACTTTGACACAATCAGCCATGATTCTGGTCTAGGTAGGTAACTATAGTGATAGAAGGGTTTGTGCATGTATTCACGTGCTTGCAGCCCAAGACTTTACAATCACTGGTGCACTTGCAGGGAAGTGTGTTGGTTACATTACAGAGTTGTAAAACAAGGAGCTGATTCATACTTTAATATCTTAAAAAAGGTAAAGTGGTGCATTTATATAGTGCCTTTTCCATATGAATGCTCAAAGGCACTTTACAATGACCTGTTTACCCCCAGTGGACTGGAAGCGTATACATATGCAACTGGCAGCTGCTTCAAAGTGGTCCATGTATGCAGGTACTCATTTTACTGACCCCAGAGGGACGGAAAGTTGAGTGCCCTTTAGTGGGAAAGAAGGTCACCCAAATATTCAACCCTCTACCAGGCCAGAAATCAAACCAAGGACCACAGGATTGGGAAGCAGAGGTCTTACCACTGTGCCAACCCCTTGCCCAGTATGGGTCACATCTTAACTGCTGAAGTCTCAATCCCCATACCCTGCACCCTGAACTCCATGTTCTACACCCAGGTTGGACCGCAATCCTCATACTCTGCACCCAGGTTGGACCCAAATCCCCAAATGTTGCACCGAGGTTGGACCCCAATTCCCAAACCCTGCACCCAGGTCCCATACTCTGCACCCAGGTTGGACCCCAATTCCCAAACCTTGCATGCAGGTCCCATACTCTGCACCCAGGTTGGACCCCAATCCCAAAAGCTTGCACCAAGGTTAGATGCCAATCCCTTCACCTTGCATTAAGGTTAGGTTCCAATTCCCTTACCCTTTGTTTGTGATCACTAAAGTGTGTAATCTTTTGAAGTTAATGAAGAGGATGAGAAGATGGGATTTACTGCCTTTTCAGCTTAAATTCACCGGAAGTGACTATAAGTGTCAGTAAAATCAAAAGTAAATTTGCCATGTAAGAAGGTTATAAACTGTGCTGAATTTTCATTGGCCTAATTGTACACAACAGGATGCCAGAGTGATGAAGAAAAACTTGAAAAGCAGAAACTTTTAGACAAGGTAGACTTTCAACTTACAGTTTGAGTGTGTTTGTCTTTATTAAGGTGGTTGCTAAATAACATCAACCTATTCAGATTATTTAACACAACTCGTAAAACTGTTCTCTGCAGTGCAACTTTCCTTTTGTGCAATTTTAAGATATTATGGCAGAACTTGGTAAGATGAAATTTAGAGTATCTTTTATAACTGATGGCTGCAGCCTTTTTGTGGACCTTATTCTAAATCCCAATATCTAGTGTGCACTTATATCTTGTTTCCATCCCTTTTTCCTGTATGGGCCTGCCCCTAACTCTTTGACTGATGATCTGTGAACCAAACTACACAACTTAAGTATTTTGGCTGTGTGAATTCTGTCAGCTCACTTTATTTAGGATCGTAAATCAGTAAAAATCAATGTGTTGTTCCTTTTCTGGTGACTTATAATGGCTGTTCATACTCATTATACTGTAGCAAAATAGGATCTGTATCATTTTCTTATATTGATGTCTACGTTGAGTAAAACTGTTGGTCGTTAGTTGTCAACTTTGTGAGATTAGCTTCAGGTAATAGGTGTAAAGATTTTGAAGGTTTTGAGTTGGATATTTTATTCATACATGACGCATCTTAATCTTTTCAAACCAGATTGACGGGCTTCAAGCAGCAGTAAATGATATGAAGGTAAGCTGATGACGTAAAGAATGTATTTAGTTAATTTAAGAAATTGTTATTCTTTGTTTGATGGTCCCCAAGCCCAACCCTCATTGTATCAATCAAACAAATAACTTGAATGCTTTTAAAATCTCAAAAGTACTCTGTTGGATTGATCACTAAATTGAGGCTCTATTCTGATTACCGACATGAATCTCTGTTCTTGTAGGAACAGTCTGGGATCCAGGAAGCAACAACCACCAATCAGCTGAAGGAAGCAAAGAGTTTGATCCTGCGGCTGGAGCAAGAGAAGAAGACAGCACTCCAGGAGATGATGGCCAACTTGCAGACCACCATGAAAGATAAAGAAGATGCTGTAACAGAACTGCAGTCTGTAAAAGAGGTTTGTGGAGGAGTAGCATACTGTAAAAACTGCTAACATGTTCGCCTAGAAACATTGAAGGAGAAATAGGATGAAACTGGATAGAAGATGAAGTTGGTTATGTTAGGTGTTATCCATTTAGTATCGTTTTCTGTTTTGTTGTACAGTTTTTGTAAGACAATAATTATTGCGTACTGTATCTGTCCAACACATAACAGATTCTGTAAGTTAAATGTGGGATAAACAGAGCTTTTAACTAGAAAAATAACGCGATATATCAGCAATCATCATCAAAAAGTTCTGAAAATTCATATTCCAAATTTATCGGGATTTTTTGATTAGTTCATCGCAATTCTTTTCTTTTATTAATTTAAATATATATTTTTGTTGTTACTCTGTGCATTGACTAACAATAAACTGTGTTAGCGCAATGACATGACTACGTCCCCCTTTTTAGGCTTTACAAGAGAGAGAAGCAGGAATTGAGCAGATGAAGAAGGAAAAGGATGAGTTTTTCCACAAAATGGACAAAGCATTGGAGGAATCAGAGAAGAAGAGAGAGCTGGCAGAACTGAAAAAAGAGAGAGAAATTCAGGAATGGAAAGTGAAGTTTGAAAAACTTGCTGCTGCTGAAGATAAAGGTGAGTTTGCTGCCAAGTGTCTTGTTATGAGCTATATTGATCTCCTTAGCTAGGATTAAGCGGAGAATAGATTTGCTATATTGCCTTTGAGATCTTTGCAAAATGCCTTATTGCAAAACGTCTGTTATCTTGCTGAATTTGCGATGAATCTGATCCAATGTTTGTTGTGTTGAAGAGAGGCGAGTGCTGGTTGATGAACTGAAGAGAGACAAAGCTGAGGTTGTAGCCCTCATGCAGAAAGATAAGAATGAAAAATTAGAAGAGGTAATCGCACAGAAGCAAAAGGAGATGGAAAAAGCACTTCTGAAGAGGAACCAGGAGCTGGAATCCACATTATCTGCCAAGGAAGAACAGATGAGGTTACAGTTTGATGAGAAGGTAAGTTGGGAATGCACGTCTTGATTGACCTCCACACACAATTAATGCTTTGATGTTACACCGCCGGTACGTTCATCATAACTTTCGCTATGTGCTTTCAGCGCTATACACTTGCTTTATCATTATTAGTATCTGTTTTTAGGTTATTGTACTGTCGCCAAAATCTTTTTAAGAAGAACAAATGGTAAATTTGCGTTTATTTTGACAGACATAAAAAAAAGTTGCTGTTAATTGATGTGTTCTACTTCAAAATGGAAATATTGCTTCATAGTATGAGTGTGGAGATCTCTACTTACTGTAAAGTGAGAACTTTACCGTGAGTTACATCCGACTTTACACACGACTCATTCCTTAGGAGTCTCTTTTACTTATCTTTAATGTCTGCTTGTATTCCTTACAGGTGCCTGGAGGTACAAACCTACTAATGTTTCTTTGAACCGTTGAACCTACTTTTAAAGTTTCTTGTTTACTGTTCCGACCAGCATTTCTTGTACCTTTACTGTAGCGTTTCATTGCAACTTTCTCTTGTAACACTTCTGCATCTGAACACTGTAATTGTGTAGAACAACACTTATTCTAATCTTTTTCTTTTCGAATTAAATCATTTACAGTGTTTGTAAGAATGACCAGACGTATGATACAGTAGATACATTTTCACATTGGTGGTAAAGCTACCAACAGAATTGTAATATTCGTGTCATTAACCTTAGCAACGTTTCTGTGTGGCCGGCTATATCTGGTCTTGAAATGTCCTTCTTAGAAGGGTTAAAATATTGTTTGTTTATTGCTGTTCTTGTTTATTTCGTTAGAAACAACTTATTTTTTTTATTTTAGAAATTGTGCGTAAAGTGTTGTTTGACATATGCAGTACAAAAAAGTAAATTTACCATCATATAACTGCTTTTTTTACCTTTCTCGCTGAATTAAGTTTGGAGTATTGCTCTTCTAATTCAAGAAACCTTTAGAGCCAGTTTTTGTAGTATATCCATTTATTGTAAGTATAAAAGATTTTCATTTATTGAATACGTGACAAAAATAAGAAAATATTCGTTTAACGGCAACTACATTCTCCAGGTTAAAGAGATCGAGATCGCTGTTGATGAGAAGGAGCTGCAAAAAGAAGCTGCGTTGAAGGAGAAAGAGAAAGAGCTGCAACAGTTAAGAGATGTGATTGAAGATCTGAAGAGTATTTCCTCTCAGTCCGAAAAGGAGCAAAGTTCATTGGTTCTTGAAATAAAATCAAAACTTCAAGAAGCTCAAGCAGAACGAGAAAGTAAGTAAATGCTTTCCTTCATTTTACAACTGGTTCACAACCTCATACAAACTGTCAACATCACCTAGAGTACAGTACTTATTTTCGCACAAACCTGACAGACACTTTCCAGTCGATATGCCGGTGCCTGCTGTACATGGGACCAGTACCACCAGGGCTAGGTTGTTCAACTGGTTAACTTTAACCCTGGGTTAAGATAAAACTCAAGCAGTGGTTTCTTCTCTAAGAAAAGGTTTAAAGTTCGTTTAATTGCTGTTTATAGAATTTCCACAGAATAGCTCCAATCCCATATTCCGAATAAAAGCTTAAATCAGTCTTGGGAAGGTTGGAAGAAAGAATGTAAATTAAAATCTAATTCTGGGTTAAAGCTAACTGGCCTTTGAACAACTGGGCCCAGGGGTAAAGCCTCGTTAGAAAGAGCACTACAAGAAGCAGCCCGCTTTTAAACAGGAAACTACAAGAAACAGGGAGTGTGATTTTAAGGATCTAAAATGGAAGACACTCAAATGACGAGAGCCGCGTTAGACTAGCGACAATGTATAAATGTGTAGCATATATTATTCACTTTAGAGTTCGCAGCATCATTACGAGTCGGAGCAGGAGAAAAAAAAAAGTAACGCAAATGCTGTTCTTCTGCGCCATGAATCGACTAAAGAAATTTTCTTGTTTGGAAGGTAGCGATAAACAGGAGTACAAGAAAAGCAAAGAGGAAAAATGTTTTGATTGCCTCCGAGCAAATTGTGCTAACAATCACATGCTGCCATTGCTCTGTGCGTACTTAATCGTTAGTCTCATATCTGTGTGAGGGACATAAGAAACATTCTGTGCGAATGTACGAGAGCGCTACTCGGGTTTAGTGACATCCTTACCATAGCACGATATTTATAAACTAACCCTACTAAAGGACACAACAAACACAAATTAGTGTCATCTTATGTGTGTATTCTATTTGTATTACCATGTATACGTGTATGCATTGTTTCACAAGCTTGGGTGACTTTTTGCTTTGTTTTCCGTATTAGGTGCAGAACAACGCCTTGTTAAGCTTCAACAGAAGATTGACCAGGAGCAGGTAAAATATCAATAGATAGCAACTATATCTGTAACTCTTTTCTGTATCATTATTCATAATGGTGGTAATGAGTCAATGAGGCCAGGTTGTTTGCAAAATGGTGAGGGGGTAGGGGGGAGGGGGAGTTGATACACTAATTCGTACAGTTACGGTGCTGACAGCTTGAGTTACTTTGCCATTACTTGCATTAGTCATGTTGGTTGTTTTTCTATACCCTGCTGGTTCCAGGAGGTTTTCGGAAGTCGCTGTATATATACATAGTGCGTAAGACCATTTGAGGGTAGTGTCCATTTGTCACAAGGCAAAGGCAAGATTCTTTGACAACGCCTCTTTTAGCCTATAATTCTTTATTCACCGCGCTGTTATTGAATACACTTTTATCAATTCAGGGTATGTAATGACATTATTTTATTTCTCTTGTAGGCCAGAGTCGGGGAGCTAGTCCAACAACACAACAACCAGTTAAAGGAGAAACAAGAGGAACAGCAGAAAATGCTTCTGAAGGTTAAGAAAGCTCACCAAAACAAAGTTTCTGAGTTAACGGAGACGATCAAGAAGAACGAACAGAAAATTACCGAGTTTGAAGAAAAACATGCGAAAGAACTGGAGGCCAAAGTAAAACAGTTTGAAACAGAAAAGCAGTCCGAACTTGCGAGAGTTAGTAAACGGCTGGACAGTAAAGCCACAGAGATGAAGAAAGCAATCAAGGAACTCAGGAATAAACTCGCAGAAAAAGAAACTTACGCTAAAGAACTGGAACAGAAAATGAAAAATATTGAAGCAGAATCATTATCCTCTAAGGCAGAAACAACAAGAAATTTTGAGAGTAAAATAACAGAATTGCAAAATGTTACTCAACAACTGAAAGAGAAACTTTCTCGAAAAGATGCAAAATTAAAAGAAATTCAGACGTTGAAAGACGCTGAACTAGCCGATAGCGCTAAGAATTATAATAATAGTTTCAAAAAAAAGGAAAGGGAGCTTGTTGACTTAAAAGGGAGGTTTACAGAGCGAGATTACTATGCTAAAGAGCTGGAAAAGAAGTTGCAAGAGTTGAAGCGACAGAAAGACCAGGAAATAGAGCAGGCGCACAAACAAGCAAACTGTCGTATAAGAGAGATGGAAAGTAGTTTTAACAGTAGAAAGGAAGAAGAGACTAAAGTTTTGCAATCCCAAAAAGAACAGGAGCTAAATGCAGCGAAAGAACTTGAATGTCAACTCGGCAAAGCAAACGAAACTACCAAAGTGCTGCAGGAAACATTAGAAAGAGTAAGGGAGAAGGAGCGATCCCTTCAACAAGAAAACCAAACACTGAAAAGAGACCAAGAAAGCAAACTTAGCGAGCTGAAATCACAGCTCCAGCAGGAAACACAGAAAATAAAAGAAGAACAATTAATTGTGGAGGAGATGAGAAACTCCAATGAGGGGCTGAAAAACTCTTTAAAAGAAGTTAAGAAACGAGAGGAGAAACTAAAAGAACAGATAGAGGTTTGCCACAAGGAAAATGCCGATACAATTGAAAAGATTAAAAAAGACTTTTTGAATAAAATTCAGAAACTCAAAGAAGAGAAACTACTAGCTGAAGAAAAAGGAAAACTTGAAATTGAAAAAATGCGAGGGGAATTTAGGACTGAAATTAGTGAAAAGACTAAACTCGTGGATGAACTAAGGGTGCAGAGTGACAGCTTGAACGAAAAAGTTAATAGTGAAAGGAACCAGAGCTCCCGGACTATTACAGAACTAGAAAACAAGGTAAGACAAACTGAAGACACTCTGAAGGAACAAAACGCTTTAGTTGAGGAATTAAACAATAAAAAACATAATTTGACGAATGAAATACGTGATAAAACGGAGCAACATGAAAAAACTGTCGAGGAGCTTTCGAATAGTATAACTCTCAGGAATGAAAAGCTTGTGAACTTAAAAAATGCGTTGAAAAAGATGAAAGAAAATGCCGAAAAAACAGCTAAAAAGCACAAAGAAGAAAAAGAACAACTAGAAGAAGAATGTAAGCAAATGGAAATTCAAGTAAAAGAGAATTTTGAAGAGAAATTGCGTAAAATGGAAGAATCAAGTAGAGATAAAATGAATGAATTGCTAAAACAAAAAGATCTTGGAATTGAAGATGTGACAGCTAGTTTAGAAGCTACAAGGAAAGAACAGCTAGCAAACCTAGAAGAGAGATACCAAGTAGAAATAGGACAACTAAATATTGGCTGGGAGAAGAAGATCGCCAGTATCCGAAAGGAAAGCGAGGAGATGATGGAGAAACTTTTGGCAGAGTCTCGAGAAAAAGAAGAAAGTTTGGGCAACCAGATTGTTAATCTAAATAATGAGCTCAAGAGTAAGGCAAAGTCTTTACAGGAAAAAGAAGAAGATTTTCAGCAGAGGTTGGTTCAACTTACAGAAGAACATGATACGTTAGAAGGCAAGTTGAAAGTGTTGTTGGACGAAAACAAAAGGCTTAAGACTGATCTTGATAGTGCAAAACGAGAAACTGACTTAAGAATAGTGGAACTTGTTGAAGCCCACAGACAGGAAGTCGAAGATATGAGGGTGAATTCTTTGCAAGAAATGGAACGCTTTGCACAACAACAAGAAACAGAATTGAACTATCTTCGAAGTACCGAAGAAAAGTTGAAATCTGAATCGGAAAGAAACCTTGGTGAGGTTTTGGCCACTCACAAGCAAGAGATGGAAGAAGTCAAGGATAGCTTCGAAAGTAAACTGCGCGATTTAGCAGATTCTCATCAAGGTGAAATGGCTCAAATGCGTGATGTGTATGAGAAGCAGCACTTGGAAATGGAGAAGCTTCGAAAAAACCATAGCATCGAAGTCAATCAATTAAAAGAAAAGCATGTTAAAGAAATATCGTCTCTCAAAAAAGAATTACAGGAGAAAGATGTACAGAATCAGTCCTCTGTGGAACAGCATCAAACTAAAATTAATAGTTTAAAGAGTCTTTGTGAAAGGCAAAATGAGGAGATTAAAACCTTGAAAGAAAGCCATGAATTGGAATTGATCAAGGTGAAGGAAGAAAATCAGAGTACCCGTTGTCTGGAAGTAAATGAAATAAAAACGATGCACGCTCGGGATTTAGAACAACTTGAGAAAAAAGCTAGCACGCAACTGGAAGAACTTAGAACAGTTGTTAGTAAGCTGGAAGAGAAGAACAGTAAAGATGAAGAGAACATAACCCAGCTGAAAAATCTTCTTGGGGAAAGTAAGTCAAAACTCGACCTGCAGGAGAAAAGTTTTCAAGATGAAATGAATGAGTGGGAAAAGAAACATAATGAGGAACTGAAGAAGATTAGTCAAGAGGCGGAAGAAAACAAAGTCAGGTTCATTGCAGAAGAGAAGAGATTAAAGGCTGAGTTTGAAAGAATGGATATTGAATGCAAACAGACCTCGGAATTGGCTTCAAGCGAGCTTCAGAAGAACATGGAACATGTTAGAGAGAAGCATTCAAAAGAAATGGAAGAGATGACAACAAGGGTGCAAGCGAAGTGTGACGAAATCGAAAAAAGGTATTCGTCACAGATTGAAAACCTTCTTCAACAGCAGCAGGGAGAGTTGCAACAGATGAAGCAAGAGAAGGACGCCATTGTTCAAGAATTAGAGGAGTTAAAGCAACAAAAAGTTCGAGAACTTGAAGAATGTGACTCGAAAATGACTAAAATGAAGGAAAAGATGAGTGAATTAACAAACAAACTAAAAAAAGCAAAGGAAATGTTGAAGAGTAATAGCACAGTGTATGAGGAAGAAAAGAAGAAAGCAACAGAAAGTGTAGAGAAACTTGACTCAGAAGTTAAATCATTGAATGACAAGTTACAGAGCACAAAAGAAGAACAGCTGCAGACTGTGTCTAGTTTTAAACACCAACTCCAAGAGGCTGAGAACAGGGAAGGGACACTCAAACTAAAACTCCTTGCTTTTGAAAATAATACGAAAGCAATTGACGAAAATGTTTCGGCCATCTTGAAAGAAAAGGAAGATATTAAAGAGCAAGCAACTCGAAGAGAAGAAGAACTACAAACCGATATAAGTAAACTTGAAGAGAGGTTAAGAACTATTGAAAATCATGTAAATGAAGCGGCACAGGAGCTTGAGGAAAAGTTGCTAGAAAAAAGCCAGTGCCTGACGAAGGAAAAAGAAGAAGCATTAGATAAACAGGCAAAAGATTTCGGAGAACAATTACGCAACAAAGTTTCTGATATAAAAAAGAAAGCCGAAGGAAAGATCGCAAACTTACGAAAACAGCTCACCTCACAAATTGAAGAAAAGTCAAAAGAACTTGCAAAAACCAAGGAACTGTTAGAAAAGTCCCAAGTCCGTCTAGAAGAAGCGTTAGATGGTCACAAAAAGAAGCTAGAAGATATAAAAACCGTCCACCAAAATGAACTAACTTCAAAAGTACAGGAACTAGAGCAGGTTTCTAAGAGGTCGTTTGATGATGTAACTGAGCTTTCTAACAAGATTCAAGAACTTGAGGGTAAAAAGAGAGAGCTAGAGGAGAGACTGGAGAACATTCTGGTCGAAAAAATGGATGCTTTGCGCGAGCAAGAGGAATCTTTGAAGGAGGAGCAACAGCAAGAGGTCGAGAACTTGAGAAAGGAACACGAAGTAAAGATGGAGACTCTAGAGAAGCGCTTGAATGCAAAGCTACAGGACAACGAACTAACCTACAATTCCAAGATTAAGCAGCTTTTGAAGGAGTTCCAGGTAAAGTATGCCGAGAAAGAGAAAGAGGGTCAGGAAACTCTAGCACACAACATTGCGAAGGGGCAAAAAGAAGAACAGGAGATAATTAGTAAATATGAAGAAGAGATAAGAGAACATAAGCAGGAGTTAAGGTTGCGAGAGCAGGAAATGTTGAATTATCGACAGAGCACGGAGAAACAACTGAAAGAGGTAAAATTACTGAAAGAATCACATAAAGAGGCTTTTGAAAAACTGGAAAGTGACTACCATGTGAAAATCCAAGAAATAACAAAGAAGAATGAAATGGATATGGAGAATTTGAACAAGGGTCATGCACTGACACTTGAAGAGACTCGCAGCAGATATGAGAACGAGATTGCTACAATGGTGAAAGACAAACAGTCGGAGCTGAGTGCCATGGAAAAAAAGCTTAAAACACAGATGAAAAAGAACCAGAACGAAATGAAAAAGCTGTTGAATCACAAAGAAGCCTTGATCCAAGCACAGAGTGCAACAACGTTAGATGCTGAACCAGACCAGTTACAACGTACTGGGTCAGCACAGTCACTTAATGTAAGTGGACATAGGACTACAAGGAGTTAGAGTCACACCCACAGATACAGTAACCCAGAGAGAGAGTCATACCCATGATACAGTAGCCCATCTAGATATTGTGTTTGTTTTACACCTTGACCGACCGATAGCTAAGATGTAAATGTGCCTGAAGACTCTGCCCTCTTAATGACTTACAGTTTGATTTGGTTGGTCTTTATAGATCAAAACAAAAAAAAAGAACTATTTAATTTCCCGGTCTATGACCTCAAAAACGTGTGCTAGGTTGTATGTGCTTGAAAAACTTTTTCCTTAGTAATAAGTGCTTGTGTAAGATCTTTGGTTTAACTTTAATCCTGAGTTTAGTATTGTGTGTGTGTGTGTGTAGTATTAAGTAGTAAGTGTGATCTGATGAAAAATGCTCTTTTATTCGTTTGCTCTTGAAAGTGATGTGTCTGAGTGAACGCTAGGTATCGTAACTTGTAGATTTGAAGTTGGAATTGTTTCACAGTTGTTTCTTTGTTTCTACCTTGTAAGATCATCGGTTTAGCTTCTTGTAGCAATACGTGAAGCATAACAATCCTTCTTAGACATTGCAAAAGAAAAAAAAGTAACATTTCTTATGTTTCCCTGACTTTTGAATATTTTGGATATACTTAAAGAGTTCATTGTTGTTACGTGTATTTGTTTTCCACCAACAGGATGGTGACGATGCAAGCAAGACTGTTTTAGAGGTACTTTTTTTATAAATTTTTTAAGCTATTTTGGTCATTAGCCACGCGTAACGCAGTTCATAGTTAATATATACGGACTGGTTAGAAAAAGTGACAACCTCAAAAGCGAAATATACAAAGAATTTTCAAAGATGCTTTATTTATGTCGAACGGACCGTGAACTTGCGCACTCTTTGTTTCATGTGTTAGTGAGAATGTTTTGACTGGCCACTTGTTGATTCGCATTCCAAAACCTTTTGTGCTTTTGCCAGTTTTGTGCAGGTTCAAGACTAGCCTGCGAAAGCAGACGCCTTTCCTCTCACTAGGGCTAAGGCCCCCAGAGGAGAGAAAATGAGCGTCTGCGATTTGAGACGAACATTTCTGTCGGAGAGACCGTTAGATTATTTATGGTAATTTGTCCAACTTGAATAATTTGTATAAGTTAATGTATAACTCAACAAATTTCGAGTCACGAAAAAAGTGTCACAGGAAGGTATTATGGAATGGGAACGTCCGAAGCGTTGCTATATCTGCTTTAAAGTTTTTCTGAAGTTTTAAAATGATTAAAAAGTGGTTTTGTAAAGCTTGTGAAAACAACGGCGCCCTTAAGCGACACGTCCACGGCCGCTAAAGCGGAACGACCGCACAGAATCCTGAAAAATGTTGCAAGTTTCGGAGCACGTTCTTCTTATAAACAAATTTTATTATTTGTTGTGATTTGAACCACTTTCGGAGAAAGATTTTTACAAACTGGGTTATCGAACGCGAAATGAAGAAATGTCCAGGATATCTTGAGAAGTTCCCCTGGTGAAGAGTTTTGATTTTTTCAATCACGTTGTTCTACATCTGCCGAACGAGGCACAAAACTCCTCTATTAATAAATTAGGTTTTGGACGTTTTTAAAAACACTAATTGGGCAAAAGGTGATTTGAAGCCAGAACCGAATTGTATGTCAGAAATAGACTGGTCACAATTGTTTAATGGAAAAAGTTACGAAAAGGCAAATAAGATACCTGTCGCCAGAGATTTTTAGTTCGCTTCTGTTTTGCAAGAAGAGAATGCCCTTAGATCTATGCTCTATAGTCCTCGTTCCGTATTGACTGGTCACAGTCAAAAATCAGCCTACACTACATCTTAAGTACTTAGATAAATTTGCCAGCTGCTAACATTTTTTAAAGGACAAGCCTGGATCGGTACAGTACGATTTTAATTTTTTAAAACAAAATATATTACTTGAATATCGATGCTGAAATTACAAAATTTTAAGACAGATTGTGAAGACTTATAAACCAAATTTTGGTTAAGAACTTATTCTTTCAGGTTGGAAAAGAAACACGATAAACTTCATTTCATGCCGTTAGCTGTTTCACTTCTTATATTAAACAAAATGAAAGGAAATCCAGTCGTACTTAAGGTTTGAAAATTATATGTCAGTACACAATATGCAGGCTCTTCTAGTTGCTGAGATCAGATGCTTACCACTGGGGAATACAGTGAGCCTTATCGGCGGGTTTTGATACTTTCTGCTCGACAACATCGTTCGCCATCGCATTGACTGGCGATCGATCTGTAAATGGTTTACTTAAACCAGTTGATATTTTCCTTCCTCTACCATACGTAGAACACTTTCGCTTTACTCTCCACTAACAAAAGTTGAACCAATCCCTAGCTTCATTTAGATAGCTCATTTGGTCCTTCATCAACACAACGAGTGGAGATACAACTAATAAAAAAAAACTCGATGAACTAAACTGGCCTGGCAAAGTAAAGACAACTTGCATGCGACAAGCGGTGCCATTTCATTTTGGAAATTAAAGATTTTCCGAATCAAGTTGGAAGATTCACATCCGCATATGAATTCGTAACAGGGCATCTGATTGCAGCTTTTTAAAATTACCTTTTCTAAACAATTACAGCAAACTTTAGTTTATCAACTGCAACAGCGAACAAAGTTTGCCCTTTCATAATTTATTCCGATTAAGTCAGAAATTCGGGGCGGCTAAATAAATTAGTCGGACAGAAATGTTCGTCTCAAATCGCAGACGCTCATTTTCTCTCGTCTGAGGGCCTTAGCCCAAGTGAGAGGAAAGGCGTCTGCTTTCACAGGCTAGTTCAAGACCAGAAAACAAAAGAAAAATGCAAACAAAGACAAAATACAACAATGGTTTCCTAACTAGTCCGTATAAATTAACCACGCACAGTTTGGTTGAAAGCCACTATTAAGATGATTTTGTAGACTAGTTGGATGACTTGCTATTGGCAAGCCACGCTTAACATGTTACCGATAAGTCACGATATTTGATTGACTTGTCATTTGATTTTAAATCAGTCTTATATTACTTGGCATGTGGTTGGTGTGTGACTTTGATTGATATGCCCGACATGTGATTGATATATCTTGGAAACGTTTGGTCTATGGCTTTGTTTGATGTTCCTGGCATGTAGTTGTTTATGATATTTGGTTAGTATGCCCGACATGTGATTGCTTGTATGTTTGATTGATGTTCTGGCATGTTATCAGTACCTGACATTTGATTGACAGGCAAGGCCTGATTGATAAGCCATGCCTTTCATTTGATGAATAAGTCACATGTGACAAATAATTTTTTGTCGCTCCTGAGAATTACTCTTAAATTATGCCAAGCAAGTAGTTTTGATAAGTCAATCCTGACTTTCTCATTGTTAAGTCATGCCAGACAAATAATTAACAAGCCATGTGTGACATGTTTCAGGAGCAAATTACCAGGCTTCGAAGTGAAGTTGGAACATTGAAGGAAAGAGAAAAAGCCCTTCGACAGCAGGTAATTCTAAGACTAAGTTTAGTTTCTTCATTCTATTTACATTTTCTTAGAACTTTGTTGCTCGTTCAAAATCACGAAAAGACGACGTTTCGTTTACGCTCCTTTTTGTGTTAAGATTGATCAGTTGGGTTCACCCGTAAAAAGTGCCAGTGGTCGACCTGCACAGCTTCATGTGGTGTCCAATCCCCTCTCTGACGGCTATCAAGGGCAGCCACAGCCTCCGAATTCACCTGTTTCAGAGCCAATGGAATTTGAGGTAAGTATAGGGAAAGTTTTTTGAGTTAATGTCGAGTAAAGTGTTGATAGTACCGTCAAGCATGCCAACTAACTTACTGTGTTTGTGTTTCAGTACCTACGAAATATTTTGTTCCAGTACATGATGGGGCGGCAACGATTGGTAAGATCATGACTAAAACTTTTATACAAACCCAGACAACAGTTCGTTGACTTCATTCCAACTTTGAAATTTTAGTTTCATAGTGTGCCTCACACTTATGTGCTTAATGCGAAGCTTTTACAAGGTTTTGCCTTCCAAAGTTTTAGTCTGTTAGTTCTATAAGTTAGAGCTATGTGTTGTATCATTTTTTTGAGGCGTTCATGCTTAATATCCTTCAATAAGGAAAGGTTTCTTTGCCTGTTTCCCAACTCAGTTGATTTTTTTCTGCGTTTTTTAGCAAATGGCAAAGGTGCTCACCGCGATTGTGAGGTTTTCCCCCAAGCAAGCTCAGCAAATTCT
>JAOBRD020250812.1:0-24119 GCA_027575215.2 Hydrozoanthus sils
TCTCTTTAATAATTAAATTATTATCATTATTGATATTATTATTATTATTATCATTATTATTATTATTATTATTATTATTGTAACAACAGCAAAGATTTTCAACTATCAACTGTTTGGTGAACCTAAGAGCTGAAACATTTTCTCTTGTTGCAAGGTTCAAAAACTACAAAGAGCCTCTCTACAGAATCCCGTGAAAGTGGAAGTTTCAACTAAGTAAGTTTTTGGGTAAATTAATGAATAATTATAAATTAATAATGATTATTTATTAGAAAAATTTTACAAATAAAAATAGTTGGGGAGATTTGGCGTCATTCTCAAAATGAACTTATGATTAATAATTGCAAAACAGAGTCTTGAAAGAATTCATGCATAAATAGATTTAATTGCTTGTACAGAGTTTAACTGCTGAATTCCCTCAGGATACTGTTTTGTAATTATTAATTTTTTTTCAAACTCAGTCAAATTAATTCATTTTCAGAATGATGAATGGCAAGATGCCAAAATGTCTAATCTCTTAAGCAATAAAGCAAGGTTTTCTGTGAACCTACTGTAGCAGTAGTGTTATGAAGATAACTTAAAATTTCGAGAAGCATTTACTCCCAACATGTATGTAGTTACCCTGCTATTAAATATTTTTGTTTAAAATTGAAACTAATGGGTTTCTTGCGCAAAAACTTGTTGTAACTTAAACCAAGAATTGTGATTTTTGCAATTTGTGTTGGCTTCCACCTTTAGCATCTCTGCCTCCTAGTTAGTCTCTTGTTGGTAAGGCTGCAGTCTGTCATGCAGTCCCAAACATACCAAATCATTGGTGATTGGCGTGTTTGGCACCATGTTTGATTGGCCATTCGTACTAACGATTGTATGGAGGTGTAATTGATTGTGCATCTCTATGCAAATTGCACTATTGAATGTCTCTAACACGCCACTGATTGTTGTACTGTGCCATTGATTTTCTGTTGGTGTTAATGATTTTTCTTTCACAAGATTGAAAGTATACTTGTTACCTTTGACTGTCCAAAAGTGTAATTATTCGTCTGTTGATGCTATGAATGTTGCTACAAAGCAAATAGCATTATTGAAAGTTTGTTTGTGTTAAAGAAGTTTATGAAAGTGCTAATAAACATCAATTCGCTGTATAGTTTCAACTGTTGGTGTAAATGAACAGCAAAAGGTGAAACTATTTCATTCGAAATTTTAGTAAAAACTGAATCAGCCTTTTCTTTCATTTTGTTTTGTTGGGCTTTCAACTAGTTGGAGCTTTGCTCTGTTGTGACCATTCTTGGCTGAGTTTTTTCACTTTAACTTTACATAAATGAACAGCAAAAGGTGTACTAAATTCTTCCTACTGGAACCCATACTTTTCATGCTACAAGTTTTGGACAGTTTTGCTTTACATTGTGGCAGCTTTCCATGTTTGATCAATTTCCACTTTTTCCTTACAAAATGATCAATATTGTATGAGTTACATAAGGAGTAGATGTTGCTGAGTTGACTAAAAGGATTAAGACTGCATAACTAGGAATAGCTACAGTACCTTCTTTAAGGGTAACATTGCTCAGGAGAAAGTGTTACAACAACAACATAGTTTATTATTTCTGAACTAATAGATGACATTTTTACTACCCAGTTGGCAGATAGCTTAGCTAGTCTAAGCCAATTGTGTTG
The DNA here is from genome assembly GCA_027575215.2 of Hydrozoanthus sils. Lineage (NCBI taxonomy): Eukaryota > Metazoa > Cnidaria > Anthozoa > Zoantharia > Hydrozoanthidae > Hydrozoanthus > Hydrozoanthus sils. The sequence goes on from JAOBRD020250812.1 coordinate 1,669, forward strand.
GGCACAATATTTATGTGAAAACACAAATTACAAATGTTTCAAGATTTTTTTATGTTTGACTTTTTCAGGTATTCCACAGTAGAGAAACTACAGCAGAGCTATGTTTTTATACCTAACAAGTTTAAGGTTTGTTTTCTGTTCAAGACTGTTTTAAGTTACTACTGACCAATGGCATAGAACTTAATTAGGCAAGCCTTTGTTTCATTATTTTTATTGTAAACTTGCCCCTATAACAGTTTGTAAATTTAGAATAAACTCTAACAGCTTTCACATGGTCATGAAAAATCATGGAATTTGAAAAATTAATGCATTTTCCAGGCCTGGAAGAGTCATGGAATTTAGGGAAAATGTCCAAGGTCGTGAAATTGTCATGGAATTTTATTATTGGTTGTTGTTTTGTTTGAGAAAATGTATGCTCTTAAAATTAACTATGTGATAAATTGGTATTGAACTATTTAAAAATTTATTTTTTAAAGTGTTTGCTCTAAAAAACCAAGAACATTACACTTTTTCAAGAAGGTGTAATTGGCATGTAAAGTTGAATTAATTAATTGAATTCGAGTGAGTAGTTTTTTTTTGTTAGTGACTCTCTGGTTTCTTATAATAATAATAATAATAATAATTATTATTATTATTATTATTATTACTTTAGCAACAAAATTTGAATTACAAGTACAGTCAGCTACTGAAAACGTATAGTTACAAAATTGTTAAAATGATTTGTGTTACCAATGACCTGGCTCTTAATAGGTTCTGACACTCTGGCTTTTGAAATGAACTTATGCACTAGCAAGTCCTGCCTAACTGATAGGGAATCTAGGTCTGAGATCTGTAATGCACTGGTGTAGCTGTCCTCAGGGAAAACAATTCTCACAGCTTTCTTCTGGATTGACTCCAGGAGCTCATTAAGGCACTCAGGGAGGGATGCCAAGACAGGAGCAGCATACTCAAGTACCAATCTTATTAGTACACAATAAATCCATACCATATGCTCCTTCTGTCTAGATCTTCATCTAGATCTTTGCTTGATGGAATGTCTGTATCTAACATCTGATAGCACCATTGTGATGCAGATGCTAATCCCCCGAACACCTTAACCTCTGACCACCACTGTGAAGGGTTGGTTTCTTTCAGTGAATCCACTTTAGCAGTGTAAAACACACCCTTGCACTTCTTCACTTCAACTTTAACTTGAGCCCGCAAAGACTTAAACTCAGGGGAAACTTTGCTGTAGGACTTAAGAGCTTGTTGTTGCCAAGCAACTAGAGGCTTGAGTTTTGTTGACACCCAGGGCATGTCTGATCTGCACACTTTAATGTTCCTCAATGGCAGATAAGTATCGACCGCATCCTCCAGAGTGGTTTAAAGCATGTTTTCTTGGACTGATGTTGGTTGTAATATACAGTTCCAATCGAATGACATTGAGTGCTGCCGAGTGTATTAAAACAGCTAGGTCTCATATCTCGGTGCGAAACTGTTTTGAAGGTAGCTCTTGGAAGATCCAGTGACTTAACAGGGGTTATGAGCACAGTAAAATGGTCACTTTGCCCTATTTTTGGAAGCTGGACCAGAGGATGGAACACTTTGGGCCTGTTAGTAAGGGCCCAATCTAGAGTGCCAGTGTCCCTGGTTAATACAGTCACAATCGGAGGAAGTCACCCTTCTGTTTGATTGCTCGTGCCTTAAATCCTGTGCTTGTTGGATTGAAATCACCATTAACAATGACTAGGCCATCTGGATGTTTGGTAAGGAATGCCTCGATGTTGTTGGAAAGATGTTTAATTAGTCTGCCATTTTCTTTGGCAATATGATTCGGAAGATGGTACACTACAGCTGCTACAATGATGGAAATAGCTCTTGGCAGACGAAACGGCCTCACTGAAAGGCACACTGACTTAATGTCCAAGTTCTCAAATTCAGGCAGTCGAGTGGATGGTAGGTGTGAATCTATGTATACACGAAGACCTCCACATTGTCCATCAGGTCTATCTCTCCTCGTGCATACATAATCACCTAACCGAATGACAGAGTCCGGGATAGAAATATTCAACCATGTTTCAGTGAGGCAAATCACTTCTTGTTATTTCCTGGTCATGGAAAATTGCATTTGGCCATGGAAAAGTCTTGGAATTTCATTTCTCAGTTTCAGTGTGAACCCTGTCTATATAGTCCCTGTAGACTGATCTATGTTTCATCAGGGATGTCTCTAAGCTCACAAATTTAATGTTTTCAGCTATAAACAGAGTATAAATTGTGATATACATAAAATATTTTCAATGTTAGTTCGTTATTTAAGCTGAAAGACGTGGTTAATCATGTAGCAACCCTTGTTTATCATGGCTGATGCAAATCATCTGGTACAACATTATTGCTTGCAAGAATTTTGAAATAAGGCAAAATCTTCATGAAGACACCTCTAAAAATTCCTAATCTGATAAGCACTCTTTCAGTTATCCTAGCCCTTCATTCTCATGGAAAGGTTTTTCATTCTCAGTCATTGCAGCAAGCATCAGACCCAATTAGCCATTAAAAGTGAAAATATGAATAAACAAATTTCATCTTTTTCTTTTTCTCAGATCATGTAACAATGGTCTTTGTTTTAAATCTAATTTATTACTTCCTGAACTGACAGACACATTTTTTTGTACTGAAGATGATTAATTTGATTGAAAATGCTCTGTGATTTTAAAAAATCTGTTATAAAATCTTTACCTTTACCTCAAAATGATTAGTCAATCTGAGGAAGTCGTCCTTCAGTAGCATGTTTACAACTTCGAATAGTCAAAAGCTGGCTCAAATAATGTCATATCTACTGTCAGTGGCATTAAAATCATTAAAAGAAACACTGAGCTTTCACCATCTATGGCATCATCAGAGTGAGATGACGCTGTAGATGGCAAAAGCTCAAAATTTCTATTATAGATTTTAATATTGCAATAGATACAGCCTCATTTTAACCAGCTTTTGACTCAATCTGATACATTAACTTACAGTATGGTTTCTCATTTCAGGACTGTTATCTTGTTTATATCTTGAATGAATTAGCTGGCAATACATTTATGGTGTTCTGTGGCACATGTAACAATGTTCAGAGGTAACTGAATACTTCTTTGTTGACTTTTGTTGCCATTCTTTTCAAGAGAATGATTTTTCTAACTATTGCTCATGACTTGGTCCCAATCAACAGGGCTACACTGTTACTGAGAAACCTTGGACTAACTGCAGTACCACTTCATGGGCAAATGAGTCAGGTGTGTGATAAACTGACAATTTCAAGAGAGACTAAACTCTTACTAAACAGCAAGTCATAAATCTTGTCTACTCTTTATTTTCCAGTATAACCTAGTTTATGTACTGATGCAAATTAAGAACAAACTTAGAACACTCACCAGGCTGAAATTTTGATCAAACAATTAAGTTGTACAGTACATGCACGTTCATAACAACATCACTAACCAGTTTTTCATTTGGAAACTTCAGAAAATATGGACAAGAGTCTCCAAAAAGTTTAAGAACAGCCTCAACAAAAAATTACCGGTTCTTACAATAAATTCTGTAGAACAAACTGGTTTGGGTTTTTTAGAATCCTGTTTTGCCTATGTGTTCTACTCCTGCTTTCTTTCTGCTATTTCAGTCATAATCTTGTTTTTTTTCTATCCCTTGTGAACCAATATCGTGCAGGACTAAGAACTTAACTAGAACAGCTTAAATCTATGTTTGAGTGACGGTGATTAAATTTTAGGCCAAGCGTCTCGGAGCTCTGAACAAGTTCAAAGCAAAAAGCAGATCAATACTTGTGGCTACAGATGTGGCCAGTCGAGGACTTGACATTCCTCATGTTGATGTTGTTATTAATTTTGATATACCTACACATTCAAAGGTAAGAATCTTGATACTTATGTAATGTATAAGTATAATGCAAATTGAAAGAAATCTCCTATATGCAAGTTCTGATAATTAGGATCCTGGACACAAGCTGTAAGAATCTTTGAGTTGCTTACCTACTGTAAATATAAATTTGTAGACTAATGGTAGAGATAAGTGATATACAGTAAGAACAACAGAAGGCCTAAAAGGGAGCCCTGAGGTACCCCATGTAGGCCGGATACGTTTAGGGTTAGAGTTGTCGCCAAAAAGGACAAAAGCACCTAATCAGGGACCTCAGGCCTGTGTCGAAGGCCTTCGATAAACAAAAAAAACAAACCTAAGGTGATATTACCTTCATCAATAGATGCGGAGATTTTATCTTACATCTTCGCCTATGCATGAAGTGACAGCGATCATAAGGACAGCGATAACAATAGTTAGTTAAAAGTAGATCTTTCCCCTTCGTTTACAATGCGGTCAGAGAATGAGCTACAAGCTCAATAAGAATGGCGGCCGATGTCCATTGAGGCTTTGTTTTCTGATAATGCAAGGAGTGAAGATGGCTGATTGGTTAATGATCATGCCAGCCCGCCACTCTCTTGTTAGGTACTTTCACAGGTGAATTCCCTTTTTTCACCCTATTCTCCACCATTTGTAATCCATAATTATGTATTTTTGTACTTATCTTTTAGGATTATATTCACCGCGTCGGCCGCACAGCGCGGGCGGGACGTTCGGGTCGTTCAATCACATTCGTTTCACAGTAAGTAACTGAGACTGAAATAGCGTTGTCCACTAGTACTTGAAATAGAACTTTTTACCCTCACGTGAGTCAAACAAAGGTGTGTTTAATAAAAAGGTGTTTAGAGAACGTAGCGATCTTGTAAATACAGGAATCGATTTTTCGGTTCAAAACATTGCATTACCCGCCTCTCGATTTTACGATAGCTGGTTTGTTGTCTGATCCATGACCTTATTAGTGTCCAGCGCTATTATGCTTGTTCGAAAGTCCGGGATTTTGTTCTCTGGGATTAACAGGAATCTTTCTGTTCTGGTTGTTTTTAAAAGATTAAGTAACAAATAGCGTTTCAGTTAGATTTTAGGGAGTTTAAGCCTTTAAGGACAACAACGTGGACAACGGTGGCTTACAAATAAACACCCTTAATTCTTGCTTGCCTTTTCCTATCACGTATTGTTCAGTTGCTTTCTCTTTTGTCCGAGGTACACTATGTGAATAGAAAAAGATGAAAGTGTTTCATGATTGACTCTTGATTTTGTAGGTTGTTCACGTAGTTGTAAAAACTTCGAAACTGAGCTATTCACGTCGTAATTTGCAATATGACGGTGTGCAGTTGACAAACACAGTGCATTCCAACGTACAGCTATTTTAATCACTATTGTTCTCTGTCGTCGTTACCGTCGTTAGCGTTGCCGTTTTCTTATCTTAAGCTCCCTGTTAAGTGCAAGGGAGGCTGTTCTCTTCTGAATGTTTTTGCTGTAACTTAAATTTGAACAAACTCGCCTCGTTAAAAAAATTAGCAGTATGTGCCCGTAAAATCAGAATGGCACTTTATGATTATTTACTTATTTTGAAATAGTCGTGGAAAGTGCACGAAAGTGGCGCACGCTCTCAATATGGTTTTTTCAGTAATTCTAAGCTGCTGTTCCTGCTGCAGTGCAACCCATTAAAAATGTTCAATATTGATTTGGACAATAATATTCTGCCATTGGGTCAGTAAACCCATTTTGTTATTCTGATCTGCCGAACAACACTACGGTAAAATTATGAATAGTATTGAAATACTTCAGTCATTTAAAACAAAGTCAAAATTTGGGGTTTTTTTTTCAGGAAATGTTATTATTCTAGTACTAGTTAGAGTTTTCCCTCCCTAGTTTTTGAATTTGGTTGCTGATTGGAAAACTATGTGACTGGAGCCAAGAAAATACAGCTCCATAAATTTTTTATGCAAACAAAAGCAAAAAAAGCTCGTATTCTTTAATTATTTTAATGTCGTTGTTCAGTCAGTATTGCGATTAACCACTTTTAAAATTTGGACGTAAAGACGACATTAATGTCTCATTCAATCAGCGAGAAATACATAGCGTTCTTTTTGACCATTAAGAACTTACAAAATAAATTCAGTAAAACACGCGCTCTGATTGGCCGAAGACAATTTTCTAAATCTGGATAGAAATAATGAATGACGTCATCAGTTATTATTTTATAAAGCTTAAGAAGATATTTTCCGTGTTTCCATACTCTGTTGGAAACACTTGGGATTTTTGGGAGAACACTCGAATATATTTTGAATCACTCGCTTTCAGCTCGTTATCCAAACCTTTTCTCCTGTTCTCCCAACAATCCCGCACCTTCTAAAGCTTTAATAGAAAATTGATAAGATTATGTTACTCTTGCAGAAACAAAGTTTAATGTTGGCGACTTATTCCTCGTTCTTTTCCTTCAAGATATGACGTTGAGTTGTATCAGCGAATAGAGCAACTGATCGGCAAGAAGTTGCCATTGTATCAGACTGTTGAAGAAGAAGTAATGATGTTGATGGAAAGAGTGACGGAGGCCCAGAGGTTCGCCAAAATGGTAAGTTAACTTCTTCATTTTAGTTGTTTGAGGGTCTGACTCGTATTTGGTCGGAGTTGACCGCGCCATTAAAAGAAGATTTGTTCTTTTTTTTTTCTTTTCCTCCACCCCGTTCTCTAAAACTACGACTGGTATATCCCAAGGCTATGATAAAGCTGCTTTTGTTTAAGTTTGCATTGAAAGATCTATTTTGTCATCGCGATTTGTGTCTTATAACCAAAACGAAGCTCTGTCAAGGGGCATGGTGCACTCCGGCTGCAATGCAATGAGCTCTGGGTAAAGGAGAGTGAGTTGATGAAATCAAGATTTTTTCTAGATTTTGCTCATAAGCTACTGCTCACGCTGTGCTCGCTTCAAACGATGCAAATCGATGTAAGCCAAAGGAGCCACCTCCTGCAGACCTGCTCTATTGAAAACCTACCAAAATATCTCTTTCCTCCGTTTCTTGTCACTAGCTAGTCGCTAAAACTTTTTAATGTTTCCAACTCTATTACTGACTTTCTTTTTCAACTGCTCTGTTCCATTATTTTAGTATTTTTCCCTCTTAGCCATTCTCCACCTAGTGAGTGCTGTTCAAGGAGTCAGTGGGAGGGCTCAAAAAAAGCCTAATTCAATTTTCCATTCGCATCCTTGTAAATGTTACATTCTCATTTAAAGTTTCATAGGAATATTTTACACCAAATAACAGCATCGCTATTATACATTTTGATTTAGCAATTCTAGGCACAAATTCTTACTCGTTCCAGTCCTTTGTGGGGGAAAAGGGTCGCTTGGCCACATTCAACAAATTTGGGACTTTTTGCCCACAAAGGACTGGAACGAGCAAGAATTTGCATAAGTAAAATAGTCTCGGGTATGCGGGCATGCATCATTTCCAGCACTACAGAATCGGTTAAACTTTAAAAAAAATCCTTTTTTACCTTCAGGAATTGCGCGAAATTAGCGAGGGAAAAAAGGGCAAGAGACAAAGAATCGAAGACGAAGAGGATGAGGAAAAAGAAAAAAAAATTCCAATGAAAAAAATGAAAAACCATCATGGAAAAATGGGAAGGAAAAAGAAGCACAAAATGTAAAATGATTATCGATCGACTGTTCTACAGAAAAGAACTTCAACTCCATTTTGTAAACCAAAAACTTTGACGTTTGTACTGAATTTTCTGTGAGTGATGTCGTCTATCGGAACCTTTTTTCTTTACCTCTAATGGACCTCTGTTAAAAATGGCTGTTCAAGCCTAATGAGACCAATATGACATCACTCACATGCACTTGTTCCCAATCCTAACCATGTCCAACGGTTATTTTTGAAAGAGATCCATTGATTGGTTAGACCTGGTAATAAACTTTGTCACATCTCGAATACTTGATTGTTTGTTGTTTTTTTAAAACTTTTCACCGTGTTTTAATAAAGCACAGACAACTGCGATATTGGGAGTGAATCTTTTTGATAAAAAGCATTATTTAAGATCTATAACCAAAGACCAGCAAAACGTTTAGCAGTAACCAACATCCAACTTTTCCTTACTGGTATAACCAATACACAAAACAACATTTTGTACTGAGAGACTGATCAAACAAAGCGAAATTTCTACAGACCTTATTCATACATGGCACCAATTTTAAATTTTTTTTGTTCCACTGAAATAAGCCCTACTAGCCTCGTGCTTGAGTTAAACTTTCAAACAAGTGTTATTAATTGTTACCCAAAGCTAGGCAAGTGGGGCTAATTTGCTTGGAGACAAAAGAAAAATCGCCGCAAGTTACGATTAAAGCAACGGGATCACACGGTCTAAAAAATCGTGAAAAGTCATGGAATTCAAAAATGCATTTGCCAGGCCTGGAAAGGTCGTGGCGTTTTCAATCTCGGGTTTAGAAGAGGCTTGCGGAAGGAGAACATCAAAGAAACTCCGACTTTGATTTATACAGAAGAAGCAAAACCTATACATATATACTTTGGCTGTGTACAAGGACGTTAAATTAGGCCAGTTGTGAGTCTATGCTCTCTGTTGAACACTAAACAATAGTTTGGATTTGATAATCGTAAAATATCGTGGTGGGTCAGTGGCAAGCAGATTCATGGATTGCCGAACCCGTAGGGAAATATTTGTTTTGCAAGACAATGACAAATCGCAGAATTTATCGAATAGCAAGTTCAATATAAATTGTATTATCAGTTGATCATCGATTTTTTTTGGAAGCTTCTTAATTTGTAGAATTTTTTTAGCGTAGTTTTCAGCTTTTCCTTTGACACTGAAGCTCCTATTCGTTCAATATTCTTTCATTCAAATACTGCCGAAATACATTTCGTGCAACTTTTGTACCTTTTTTGGTGTCACTGCTTAGTTATTTAACAAGAAATTGAAAAATTTTGCAAAACGAGCAATTTTTTTTGATAGAGGAGGTCGAAACTACGCATTGGCGCTGACCAAAAGGATCGTCGATCGTGGCTCAGGGAACGAGATAGCTATGTCGTATTTGTAGGTCACGTGGTGGGCCTTGGACCAATGAGAAAGAAAGAAGTTAATTGGTTTAGAACTAGAAGTTGTGAGACAACATTTTTTCCGAATTAGGAGAAAATAACACCGAAGCAAAATGGCGGACGGAAGAAGTAGCTTCGCGTCCGTTTCGGATCACTATATCTGCGATATTTAAAAAAAAGTTGACAAAATGCCATTCTTCAAAACACCAAGAAGGCAACAATAGTATTTCAAGTCTTTTTTTAACATTCAGAGCATGAGCTTAATGAATGTACCGCGCGCCTTTAGCTAGCCTGCGTAGCAAGCGTTTCCGTTTAGTTTTGGTGAGATTTTCGTTTATGGCCGCTTTTTTTTTCTCTCGCTCCAATTTTCGCGCGGCAAAAAAAGGAAATTACGTCAAAACTCAACGGAAACGCTTGCTACGCAGGCTAGCCTTTAGCCATAATAGATGTTTCGCTGCTATCCACGTCAAAGAACTAATTCACCCCTTCTTAATCAATGTAACTGTAGACGAGTGTACATGTATGGCCATTAGTATGTACATTGAGCACTGTAGGCATAAGGCAGAACGAGATTGCAAAACTTATCACGCAGCCCCATACCGGTAACTAAGTACAATTTTAGATTGTTTCAATTCAATCTCAATTACAGGGATTGAAGAGAACACCTTCAGGGGCGACTGACCCTATTCGGCGGAATGATGGAACGGAGTCACGGAACGGAATAACGGAAAGGAATCACGGAACGGAATCGCGGAACGAAAAATGACCTAAAAAATTAAAAGATGGAATTAGGAAAAAATGAAAAAAATAGAAAAAATGAATAATAATAAAAGAACGACAAGGCTGGAAACTATCTTTTTTAATTACTCGCCGTCGGGTGAATCCGACTCGCAAATCACTCGCCCGACTGAGATTATGCTAGCCCAATCACTTGAATAAAACGAAACTAAAACCAAGGTTGTAGTAAAGAGGTCCTGACACAAACAGTTTAAAAGGACGGCTTTTTACAGGTTTCTTTTTAATACAATGACGTGAAGTTACAACCTGGATAGAACCCTATGTCACGGTCATCTTTATTTTCATAATAGGAAGGAGTTTTTCAAAATCGTTGAATATTAAAAATTTGTGAGGATTTTTTAAACCAGTTGAATATAGGGAGATTTAGCACCGTGTATACGCGAGACGCGAACATGAAATGTGGTCCGGCGTCAGCAAGATTCTCGCGTCTGCCGTTTCACGCTTGCCGAACGTACGCCAAAATAAGGGTTTTTGCGTTTGATATTTACGTGAGATTTTTTAAATATTTTTTCAAGCATAAAAATACATTTTAAGTCGTAAAAAAGTAAAAGGATGTAGTGCTTAATGTTCAGTTAGCTAAATTGAAGAAACAACACACGAAATTGTTCAAATAGTGCCAATTAGTAATTTTCATCAACGGGAATCAAACAATTGTTAATTGTGACATGCAAATAGTACAAAATTTCCGAAAAAAACCTTTTTTTCTTTGCTAACTTACACTTTTAGAATAAGATTTCAATTGCTTTTGATTTACCAAAAAGTTTAATTTTACCAAGGAAGGTGTCGGAGAAAGGGCTAAGTCAATGTTTTTCAGGAGTCCAAGTCGAAGAAATGGCCGGCAAACCATTTCGATGGCCGAAGCTGGAACACTACCTTGCCGGTAGGCCTGCGACCACAAAAACTGTAAGATTGGAAAACAATTGCCAATTCTTTAACAGAAGTCAGTTTGTCACTTCCAGAGAAATTAAAAGCACTGAGGGAGTCGCTCTCGTGTTTTCGCGTGAAGCTCGCGTCAACGTGAAGCTAAAACCAAGAAAACAAGACAAATATACAAATACACCGTCTCACGGTGCTAAATCTCACTTATGTCTTGGTTCGCTACGCTCAAATTCATTGAGTTATCGGTCATGATGTAGATACAACATTTTTTCGTTGCTACGAGTTTTAGTTGCTAAATTCTAAATTTGTGGCTCCCAGTCCCCTCTCTGCCTGGGTTGCAAACTAGCCTCGTTTTGAAGCTGCTGCTCTCCGTATTTGTGTTCTTGTTGGCCAGTGTGGACGGCAAAAACCTCCCCGTTAAAATGGCAAGTGTAGACAACGGAGGCTATAATTTAGAAGAAGACATAAGTGCAAAGATTGGTGGTTATCGTAAAGGGTACGAAGGAGGATGTGGACGAAATAAAGGTAATTATCGTGAGCGTGGAGTCCACTTCAGCAGCAGGTCATTCGCGTTCTCGAACTTTATAGTACCTGAGATTCTTCTTCCATAAACAATTTCCTTGTGGACAACCTAACTTATTTTAGGTTACTGAATCGAAGATTGGATTTTAACTAATTTTTGTTGGTTATATAAAAGTGCTCTTCCGTTTAAGTTGAAAGAAAAATAAATTGTCATAACCATCGTGATTGTAATCAAGTTTCCTTTTCCTTTTAGACCTGCTGTCAGAGTGCTGCATTGCATGGTGTTTTCAGCTGCTTCATTTTAAAGATGTTTTACTTAAAGATTTTTTTAATTTATCATATGCGCAGGTGATGATGATAGACGCGAGCGTGATAGATACAGAGACCGTGACAGGGGAGATAGAAGGAGTCGCCGGGACAGATCAAGATCCAGGAGTAGGGAGAGAGAAAGACGTCGTGACAGGTCAAGAGAGAGGGAACGACGCAGATACAGGTCGCCTTCGCCCGTGAGGAGGAAAAGGTATTGCTATATAGATAGTCAATAAACCTGGACAGAGTTCCTCAGAAGTTTAGAAAACTTTGCTTGTCGAGTGGAGTATTTTGGAAGAAATGCTCAAATAGCATGATGTAGATAGAAGATCATGAAGCAGTACAGATAGTCCCATCAAATCAGAAAAAAATTCCCTTGTTTTTTAGAATCCTAAAAATAAAGATAGGCATGGAACAATGCTGCACAAACCCAAAACTAAGACTGACCTATCATAATTTATCAATACTTCTCTGTGATAATTTTCTGTAATCAGGGAAGAGGGGGGAGAGGGTGACCCCCTTTGTATCAAACCTTTTCAAACATCAAACTGTGGACAAAGAGAAAAAATTATTACATCAGTGGATAGACCTTGCTAACTGAGGAATAGCAGTTAAAAGATTTTGCCAAAATCTTTATGGTTCTTGAGATATTACCAATTAAAGTTCTTAACTGATGATGTCATGTCTGGTTCAGACAGTTTTGCATTTTATTTAAATCTTCTGCCAGTTCATAACCATTTGGTGTATTTAAGCCAAACTTGGGCTGCTGATGTTTCTCAAGGTAGATAGATCATCAATGCAGGTTTGGCTCAAATTTATTTATCTGAAGGTTTTTAAATTGGCAAAAGGATTTAAATAAAATGCAAAGTTGTTGGAACCATATGTGACATCATCAGTTGAGAACTTTAAATGTTAATATCCCAAGAACAATAAAAGAATTTGGCAAAGTCTTTTCACCACTATTCATCATTTAGCAAGGTCGATCCACTAAAGTAATAAAATTTTTTATCTCATATACACTTTAAGAAACTAGACATTTGAGCATTTGCTGGGCTACCTTTTATTCTAATAGTGCAGGTTCTAAACTAATTGATTCAAAAGTGGCTATCCTTTTGGATAACAAAATAATAAACAATCCCCTGAAAGGAAGGTGGCATTGTTCAAAAACGTGTCTAAGTGTCAGTGACAGTGTCTAAGGCTAGTGACATCCTTTACTTCCTGTCCAGTCTTACAGAGAATGCAATGCTTGTTACATTTACAGGAATAAAAAAAACACATTCCATTTGCAAGTCAGGCCATAGAGTAGTTCTGTCAGCAATTTCAACTCCAGCTATTTTATAACCAGCATATTTCTCCTGAACTGTATAACTCGGTTCAAAATAAGAATTATTTTATAAAGTGGGAATTAATCAAATGCAGTGAATTCTAAAAAATGAAAGAGGAAGTTCTCCCTAAAAAAATTCATTCAGATGGAATAAACATCAGTATGCATCTGCTGAATGCATTTAGTTTTTCCAACCTCTTTTGTTTGTGTAGTCTTCCCCTCCCCTTCCCTCCTTAACAAGTGCTTGAATTGAAATAGTAAGCCTCTGGAAATGTTAGAGGATTTATAGTTATAGTCATAATTCTGCCTGATTCACACAATCATCTTCAGAGTTAAAACTGTTTTATAACTGCCTTGACACAGCCTTTGTGCCCAACGATGGCAAATTCACCACAACAGTATATAAGAAACCAGGAAAAGTTCAAGTCCATTGGAAATCAACAATCCCTAAGAAATGGAAGAAAAATACCATCACAGGGGCACTTCATCAAGCAAAGAAAATTGCCACCAACTGGAAAAAAGAAGTGAAGTCCATTAAACTCTCTTTCATAAAATCAGGATATTCAACCGCTTTTCACACAAGAAACCATAGATGAATTTAGAAAAACCAAAAAAAAAATGAAATATTAAACCGTGCTCATTGGTTCGATGAACGAATTAGTGTTGGAGTTCACTTGCCTTTTGTCACAGAAACGAAGTAGATAGCCGAAAATTTTTGCGTAAATTAAGTTCGTACACTGGAGGCAAATTTTAAGTTTTTCTTCATTTTTCTTCATAGAGTCACTTTTCAAACTTAAGGACATTAATACCCATCTGTCACATGTTATTTACAGAGGAATTTGCAATCATGGAGTAAAATATGTGGGTGAGACGGCAAAAAACTCAAGAAAAATCAGAGTACAAGAACAGCTTAAAACAAATCCAACTCATTTTTTCACTTGCCTTTGAGAACTGGGCATTCTTTTTATAAAAAGATGCATTGTTGAGGCCCTTATGATCGCAGCCACCAGTCTGGAACTTAACAAAGTAAAATCTTCCATTTTAATTCTATTCCCAAAGGGAACTGGAATAACTTAAATTTTATGCATACTTATAAATTTAAACAAAGACACAGCTGTTCTAAAACAGTTTTAACTCTGAAGATCATCGTGTGATCGAAAATGTTTAGTTTTAAAGAATACATATACCGTTTTATCTATGCTTACCTATATTTATAGTTAATTCATTGTATATTTTGGTATTTAAGTAAAACCCACTAAATTTTGTTGCAAGTTTATATTGAGTAGTTTAGTTAAGTTACTACAGTCTGTAGTAGTAGATCAAAGAACTCAGTTCCTTTGATTGTTTACTTTAGGGAATCCCTATGGGACAGACCCCCTCTTGGCTTTGAACATGTAACACCTTTACAGTACAAGGCAATGAGAGGTATAGAATTTAGCATTCCTTTTTTTGTTGTTAATGTACATTATTAGAGATTATTTTTACATCTTCTGTTAGTGTTAATCATTATCAAGCATTAGGACTTGAAAAAAGTTCTTTTGATGGCCAACTTTACTAATTAACTGTCATTATTTTGGACAACTGCTAGAAAAGGAGCTGGAGTTTTTCTTGAAGAAGCTAATTTGGAAATTTTGATGATAAAGATTTTTAAAAGGGTTGACGGGTAGACTTTATTTACATGATGAGATGTTTTAGCCAGAATAAGCTTTCTGCTCACTTAGGCTTTTGCATATTTTCTGAGTCAAACTTTTAGAGGCATGGTGTAAACTACTGAGTCATTAGTAACTCTGTTCAGCAATTGTTGTTCAATATACTTTTATAATTATTTTATTAATTAATAACCACTGTTTTTTTTCATTAGTGGTTTATACACACAACTTAGTTAGAAGACTTGTAAATCCAAACAACTTCATTTTATTCCTTGTAATGATATTTGCTGAACTAAAGTGCCACAACTTGAATCGTTAGCACTCAAACCTGAAACACTGAAGATTATTAAAGATCTGTTTCCAAAACACAGCAGAGCTGGGGTTGACCTTGTCGTCTATAGTTGGCCAATGCTACCAAAACATTTTAACTCTGGCTCTAGATTTTTTGAATTTGTAGTCAGCTGGCTTCTATAAGATTGTGTGATTGTGATTTTTGACTGATTTAGTAAGAGTTATCATATCTAATAGAATGATATTACAATGAGGCGAACAAATTAAGCTTATCTGCTTTCTGGGGCAAACAAATCTGTAACCCAGTACAATTAATTTTCTTGTGCATACAGCTATAGATACAGATGTAGTATGGATTATACTTTGTATATTTGTATGGCTACTAAAACTTGTGCGAAAAGCTACCAGAGTTCTGCTTTTATTAGCCAGTTGGCTACTTAGAAAACTTAACTTCGAGCCGTGGACAGTTTGGACTAAAATACCAAGAAGAAAAAAAAGGCAAAGAATCTAATACAGCATAATAATAGATGGAATAAACATTTCCTTGGATCAACAACACTACTTAGCTCTACACTTACCATTAATGTCAAGGCTTACCTTTCCCTTTTCCTTTCATTTATTATTTATTTCCTTGTAATTTTTTATTAATTTAGAACTGAAATGAAAATGTAAATTGTAACTTGAACTTTGTTACTTGTATCAAGTATTTGCAGTTATAGTGTAACTGACTTTGAAAAAGGAAACTAAAAACATTGAACCTGTGAGAAAGCTCTTTGACTTCTTATTTTTTTGTTAATGGTAAAAAAGCATAGCTGAAAATTATAGACTGCCCTCAGTATTTGCAATGAAATTTCACATGGGTAATTACTAATTATTTATGGCAACTAGTCCTGAGCAAAAATAAAGATGTGTTTGCGAAACAAATTTTCATATGTGCAAAGTCATGCAAAATTAGAAAAAGAAAACTTTTAATTATTTGTATGCAATATGATTAAAAGGTAATTGAATGAGAAAACCACTTTAACAAAGAATTGCTCTCCCTGCAGTTGGGCAAAAGGATGTGTCATTTTTCTTTCAAAATTTGAATCAGCCTCATTTGATTACCTAAAATTAAAGTGAAGGTGTATTGTTTCAGCCGCTGGGCAGATTCCAGTAGCCCAAGGTAATCAACTTCCAGGAGCAATCTCCAATTTACCTCATGGCAGCCAGATGACAAGACAGGCTCGCAGATTGTATGTAGGGAATATTCCATTTGGTATAACAGAGGTTAGTATTTTATCTCTCTGTCTTATCAGACAGTAATGATTGAGAACAGTCTTTAATTGAGGGAGGGAGTTCCTTCTCTTTATTAAGGCCATATATTTTTATGTGTATTTTTTGTTCTTATATATGTTAGCTGTAATGTTTTTTTATTACATTTATTGTTGTTATTATTTGTTGTTTTTTCATTGTTTTAGCCTATTTGGTCTCAAAGTTTGATGAGATACTTTTTAATCACTAGACTCTGATGATCGAGTTTTTCAATGTTAAAATGTATGAAGCAAAACTGAACACTGCCCCAGGAAATCCAGTGATTGCTGCACAGATAAATTTGGAGCAAAACTTTGCGTTTATTGAGGTAGGTATATGTTGGTAAGAGAAAAATAATATTTGCCAACTGGTTATTTGTTTTTATAATTGGTTTACAGTAGTTTACAACCACACAGTAAATAAATGCAAAACAGTACTTTGATATTGAAGTTGACGCTTAAGTAGCTATTAAAGCAAGTTTACCTAGGTCAATCATGATATAAGAGAGAAAAAAGTATATTACATTATAGAATCAAATTAAGTTATTTGCAACAATACTGATTTAAAATAACAATTATATAATTACGTAATTTACATACTAGCTTGAACTTGATAGTTATTGATGTAATGAAGAAACTGTAGTTCTAAAACTTAACTGTATTTATGCTCTTTGAGTATTTATGCCCAAGGACATCACAGTGTAGAATATTAGGATTATATTCTTAGTTTATGATATTCATTGCATACACAAAGTAGAGTGTAACAACTGTTATGAAACCACCATTATAGTTACTATTGACGGTATCAAAATATCTGTACAGCTATAACAAGAGTATCTGTGTTAAAAATGTTTATAACATTCTTGAAATTATCAAAATGTTTCTGGGATGGACAAAACTAATACTTTGTGACTTACTTTATACACATTTAAATAGATAAGCCTGAGCTTCTTGCAAGAGTCAGGCCCTCTGATATTATGCGATCATGTGATCCCACATACAGCAATTGACCCAAAATTGCATAATTCTGCATAATTTAAAAACTTTTGCATTATAATCCTGCATAAATCGTACTATGAAGTACATAATAGGAAACAAAAAGTAGCTTACTTTAAAAGATTTTCCTGATTTTTCATCAACTTTGTGACTTACCTTATACACATTTAAATTGATAAGCCTGAGATTCTTGCAAGAGTCAGGCCCTCTGATATTATGCGATCATGTGATCCCACATACAGTAATCAACCCAAAATCGCATAATTCTGCATAATTTACAAATTTTTGCATAATCCTGCATAAATCGTACTACTAAGTACATAATAAGAAACAAAAAGTAGCTTACTTTAAAAGATTTTCCCAATTTTTCTTCAATCTTAAACTCTTCCTTTTTCTGCCAGTAAAATATTAAACTGTCAGTTAAAAATAATCATTTTCGAAATTTTTTCATCACAGATTCATTCGTACAATTATCGTTTGTTTCAATGAGCCTGCACAGGCATAAGTCAGCATTTTCATGTTTAAATGGCGATTACTTTGTGTATGCAAAATGTAATGTATCTGGAGCATGTGGCTAAGTGCAAATGGCGTCGGGAGGTAAGCGAAAGCAATCAAGACAACTAAATCAAGTTTTTTTAGGTGGTCAAAGTACACCAAGGCTAAGTGATGCCGAAAAGAAAGAAGATGGCAAAGAAATGGCTGCAAAAAAAAAGAAAGCTCGGTGAAAATTTAACACATAATACCTATAAAATTGCATAGTTTACAGCATAATTAGCCCAATAATGCCGCATAGTTTTCCATTTTTATTGCATAATATTGGAGGGCCTGCAGAGTGGCCGGTATTTCTGCTGCAGTCTTTTCATACTTGCTATTGAGTATCTAAAATTGTTTTGTATCATTCTGTTGGTACTTGTTTAGTTCCGTTCAGTTGAAGAAACAACACAGGCAATGGCTTTTGATGGAATTAACCTTCAGGTTTGTGTCTTATTTTCTTCACTGAATTTAACAATTATTCATTAGCTAATTTGTGGATTGTTTATTGTATTTTCCTTTTTTTTGAGGGGGAGGAAGGGGATGTTTTGATTGCTTGGATTTAAAGTGTTATTTTACCTAGGGTTTCAGAACTTACGAGAAACATCTCTCGGTTCTATGCATATGGTGCTGGAAAACCATTTTTTGGTTAAGAAAATTTTAGCCCTGGAAACTTATTTTTTAAGAAAAATTATAATTTCCTTTTACTCTTTTAATGTTTCTAGTTATAAACCAGGTATCGGAAAATAAGTTTTGGTTTGGTCATTTTGCCTGCTCTGAAAATAATAATAGTAGTGAATTCAAATCATTACTGTGAAATCAGAAGGTTGACGTAAGGGTGTTAAGTCACAATATTTTACCTTTTTGAGAAAGAAGTACCTTTTCCATTCAAGAGAATTTAATGTGAAGCCCGGTAATTGGACATGTGGTTTATGGTTTAGACTTTACTTCTCTTGTTTAGTTGTAAAATCTGACAGGGTTTGAAACCAAATTACAGGACTCAGAAGCCCAATGGTTTAATATTCTTAATATGACTTCTTTAACTGTTTTCATATGTTAGAGCAAAAGCGACACATTGTGATTTTGTTAAGAACCTTGGTAAAGGAACAGGATGGCTTTTAAAACCACTAGACACTCTAGTGTCTCTAACTTGTTTATCAGTAATGGTGGTACCAGTACATAATGCATGATGCTGTGGGAGAGAGGACTGAGGAAAGACAGGGACAGAAGCTAAGTGTCTGCACCATCCACTTGTTCAGGGCTTGAAGTTTACGACCAACTGGTCACACATGTGACTTGATATCATGATTGTGTGCCTGCAAAATCATGAATTATGGCACTCGCGCGCCTAAAAAAGACTGAAATTCAGTGTGACTGAAATTGAGCTACTTTTTCCTTACTTAATCCTCCTTACTTACTCTGCCAAACAGTTGGTTAATACAAATTTTAAAAAATGTGGATTTAATTAACACAAGGCCTGAAACAAAAAATACACCACACTTTTAAACTACTATGTTCAATAAGAGTCTGAAAGAAACAAACACAGGATTAAAACAAAAAAAAAGCACTTACTAACTAACAACTACTTATAAATGTCTGAAATTTCTGATTTTTTTTACTCTCAGAATCTTAAGCTAAGCTCTTAAAATGTTTCCCTTAAATTATGGCAGTGGTCCTAGAAATTTAGTCCCACTTCCACACAAGCACCAGAAACCAAAAGCAAACTTTGAGCCTTAATGTTTGAGAGTGTGTGGGATATAGTGCACTTGAGTTTTGATTTGGCCATTGCATGCTCAATCTCTTGTTTACAGGGTCAGTCACTCAAAATAAGAAGACCAAAAGACTATCAATCAATTCCAGGAATGGCAGAAACTGCTTCAGTCCATGTACCAGGTAAAACTTTAATTTATTGTTAAACTGAAACCAAAATTTTTTCAATAAGATAGTGGTACACCTTTGAACAAGAAGAAAAATGGCCTACAAACTAAAGCTGCATTGTTTGTATTTTGTGCTAACTTGCAACCAATAAGAGTAGCCACTGTGGCTGCATTGGTGGCAAACATTTTAAACCTTTTAAAATACAGAAAGCTGTTTTGGCCTTATTGATTCCATCAGTACAGTACAGCAAGCAGACAGACATTTCCAAAACTGATAATATCAAGCCAAGCAAAAAGCTGCAAAAAACTTTATTTATTTATTTTTTTATTATATATTTATTTAGCTGTTGATCTAAAAAAAAATCCAACTTGGCAGGAACACCACAACAGCTTTCGCCAATTACCGTGGGCCTGGTAGTTAAAAGCAGCT
Organism: Hydrozoanthus sils; assembly: GCA_027575215.2. Lineage (NCBI taxonomy): Eukaryota > Metazoa > Cnidaria > Anthozoa > Zoantharia > Hydrozoanthidae > Hydrozoanthus > Hydrozoanthus sils. The sequence goes on from JAOBRD020250812.1 coordinate 21,503, forward strand.
AAAAGAGTAATTAAAAAAAAAATCAGTAACAACAGCTGACTGGTTTGTTAAGACCATGAGTTACATTGCACTTGGGGCAGGTAGATTTCCATGATCGTGGATGTGAACCATGTGAAGATGTTAACATTTGCAATTGTTGTCTAAATTCATCAAAATCCCATAAGGATTGCATTTTTGGCTTTAAAATGTTTTAATAAGTTTGTTTCCTTGTTTTTGTTGTTGGCACATAATTGGTAAAATGTAAATTTCTTATGAGTTTTAGTTATTGTATTTAAGTTAAGGACTTTCTTTATTAATTAATTAATCTTTCGGTTAGAATGTGAATAAATGTTCCTCTGCTCTGTAAAAGTTAATATTAGAGACTTTCATCTAGATGCTAAAACTGCCAAACATTTTCAAGAGACTGTCTGAGTATCATTTGTTTTCAGATATTGCCTTTGTTGTAACAATATGGTTTGTTGTCTCTTGCAGGAGTTGTTTCAACAGTAGTACCAGATTCTCCACAGAAGATCTTCATTGGAGGCCTTCCAAACTATCTCAATGAAGATCAGGTCAGTCTTGATCTCTTTGTGCATTCTAATTTTATGTGTGTGTTTGTGTTTTCATGTGATTAATATCTTTGGGAGGCCTAGAACAGTATGGAACACTGAGTTGGAAGACAATATTAAGTTCTCTCAAGCCCTCTAACCTTGTGCTTTATGACACAGACATGTAATTGGTCAGTAGTTTTATCAAATGATTTCTGTTTAAATCTTAGGATCAAAATTTGATCCAGCTCGCAGTTTGTGCAGTGCCATTTTTGATCAAAATGAAAAAAAAATAGTTTGAGGTTGTAGTTGATAATCTCACATTCTTATGGACATGTCTAGGGTTCCCAGAGTACAGCGTGTTCAGTTTTAGTAAACTGTCAAACTGCAGCATTGCATCATTTTCAACTAAGTAAATGCAGTTACCCAAACTTGTCTTGCTATTTTTTAGCAGATTTTTTATGATAAAATCTCAGTAGCTACCTAAAAGAGTCATCAGTGTTAGACAGTTCAGATAAATACGAATTTTTCAGTTTATTTCCCAAAGTGAGGCTGCAAAATGTAATTTACTTTCAAATCCTGTTGAAATAATTTTTTAGCATTCTTCAGCTTGCATACTGTCATATTACAAAAATTGTTTCTGATTAACCTTGTTATGAAAAGTTTTCTTAGTTGATTTGATTTATGCTGCAAACATGTACTTATAGGCTAGTGATCTTCACCATGGGAGATGCATTGTTCGGTTAGACATCTGCCATGGAAGGTGACTACTTTCTAGGTTAACATGTTGGTTTTATGGCTGTGAACACATCAAGCAGGGCTTGCCTTCCAGACACAACATAGGTTTCTATTGGCCCCCACAGAATTGTTTCAGTGCAGTTTTGCAGGTTTGATGTCAACCAAGCAAGAATTGGTTGTTTGATTTCAGGCTATTTTCTTTCAGCAAATTTTGTTTTTCAGGCATTTTTTTTTCAGCTTGTTTTGTTTTCGGGCAAACATTTCAGATATCCACAAGTTGAATGGAACCAGAGCCACCAAAAGCTACTACATAAATTATCTTTTTCAGATTTAAACAGGCATTCTGGGGATATTTAGGTTTTATGATCATACTGAAAAACTTCCATTTACCAATAATCTCCTTGTTAGATTTTCGAATTCACTGTTTGCAAAATTTTGTTGCTAAATTTATGTATGGGCTCATCTAAAAGACAAAGGCCCTTCAGTTGGTGTCTGAAGGTTTTTACTTTTGTCTTGATTTTGTTGCACACAAGAAGGTAAGTTAATGTTAGTAACATTTTCCTCAAGGATTGTGTGACAAGTTTTCTTGTTGTTGTTCCAGTTTAAATTGTTCATTTTCCCCATTCATTTAAATTTGTAAGTGTGTTCACTTGCATGAATATAGTTTTGGCCTTGTAGATCTTCGAAACTAGGTGTATGTGAGATGCAAGTTAGTGTCTTGTTTTCTGTTTTGAAGCATAGTTTGATACAGGTGTCTCGTATTGTAATCACTTACAAAGTTAATACAAAAATACTTTTTGTTAACTCATTTACCAAATGTTGATTTAATTCTGTAGATTTTACTTATTTTAAAGTAAATAGATAAATTCCAATTAATTTTATTTTAAAAGCTTGTTGCCTTGATTACCTGGTATACGGGCTGATGATTATTTAAGTTCGCAAATATGGCATTCTTACTGAAATGACCTCCAGGGGTGTTTAAAACTAAATTGTACTTCTAACTCTAGAGTAAATATTGATTCAACCTTTGTATCAGTTTTGAAAACTTGTTAAATTCTATTCATGTTTTTGTGGCTCTTGAGGAGAAGAATATAATCATTTGAAACAAATATTTGAAGGAAATATCTGAAAATGAGCACAATAACTGTTCAACAATCATACAAAACATAATTTTTTTGTGAACAAAAAGAGCAGATTAACTAGAGATAAATTTAAGTAAAAATATGTTCTTGCAGAGTGGTGAAACTCACATTTTTCATTCTGTTGTTCCCCACATTTAATCCATAGCTAGGGGGGCCCAAATTGAACCGCAAAAATGGCTAAAGGCAAGTTTTAAACCAGCTGTGGAGGGT
>JAOBRD020250920.1:0-41528 GCA_027575215.2 Hydrozoanthus sils
GGCAAAGGATGGAGGGAGTGGGCAAAGAATGGAAGGAGTGGGCAAAGTTGGGAGGGATGGGCAAAGAATGGAGATAGCGGGCAAAGAAAGGAGGGAGTGGGCAAAGAATGGAGGGAGTATGTAAAGAATGGAGATAGTGGACAAAGAATGGAGGGATTGGGCAAAGAGTGGAGGGAGTAGGCAAGGGATGGAGGGAGTGGGCAAAGAATGGAGGGAGTATGTAAAGAATGGGGAGAGTGGGAAAGAATGGAGGGAGTGGACAAAGAATGGAGGGAGTGGGCAAAGAATGGAAGGAGTATGTAAATGGAGAGAGTGGGAAAGAATGGAGGGATTGGGCAAAGAGTGGAGGGAGTAGGCGAAGAATGGAGGGAAGGGCAAAGAATGGGGGGAGTGGGTAAAAATGGAGGGATTTGGCAAAGTAGGGAGGGAGTGGGCAAATATTGGAGGGAGTGGGCAAAGTAGGGAGGGATGGGCAAAGAATGGAGGGAGTGGGCAAAGAATGAAGGGAGTGGGCAAAGAATGGAGGGAGTATGTAAAGAATGGAGATAGTGGGCAAAGAATGGAGGGAATGGGCAAAGAATGGAGGAAGTGGGCAAAGAGTGGAGGGAGTAGGCAAAGAATGGAGGGAGTGGGCAAAGAATGGAGGGAGTATGTAAAGAATGGAGAGAATGGGAAAGAATGGAGGGAGTGGGCAAAGAGTGGAGGGAGTAGGCAAGGGATGGAGGGAGTGGGCAAAGAATGGAGGGAGTATGTAAAGAATGGAGAGAATGGAAAAGAATGGAGGACTTGGGCAAAGAATGGAGGGAGTGGGCAAAGAATGGAGGGAGTATGTAAAGAATGGAGAGAGTGGGAAAGAATGGAGATAGCGGGCAAAGAATGGAAGGAATGGGCAAAGAATGGAGGGATCTGGCAAAGAGTGGAAGGAGTAGGCAAAGAATGGAGGGAGGGGGCAAAGAATGGAGGGAGTATGTAAAGAATGGAGATAGTGGGCAAAGAATGGAGGGAATGGGCAAAGAATGGAGGGATTGGGTAAAGAGTGGAGGGAGTAGGCAAAGAATGGAGGGAGTGGGCAAAGAATGGAGAGAGTAGACAAAGAATGGAGGGAGTGGGCAAAGAATGGAGGGAGTATGTAAAGAATGGAGATAGTGGGCAAAGAATGGAGGAAGTGGGCACAGAATGGAGGGAGTGGGCAAAAAGTGAAGGGAGTAGGCAAGGGATGGAGAGAGTGGGCAAAGAATGGAGGGAGTATGTAAAGAATGGAGAGAGTGGGAAAGAATGGAGGGATTGGGCAAAGAATGGAGGGAGTGGGCAAAGGATGGAGGGAGTATGTAAAGAATGGAGAGAGTGGGAAAGAATGGAGGGATTGGGCAAAGAGTGGAGGGAGTAGGCAAAGAATGGGGGGAGTGGGTAAAAATGGAGGGATTTGGCAAACTAGGGAGAGATGGGCAAATAATGGAGGGATTGGGCAAAGAATGGAGGGAGTGGGCAAAGAATGGAGGGAGTGGGCAAAGAATGGAGGGAGTATATAAAGAATGGAGAGAGTGGGAAAGAATGGAGGGATTGGGCCAAAAGTGAAGGGGGTAGGCAAAGAATGGAGGGAAGGGCAAAGTATGGGGGGAGTGGGTAGAAATGGAGGGATTTGGCAAAGTAGGGAGGGATGGGCAAATAATGGAGGGAGTGGGCAAAGTAGGGAGGGATGGGCAAAGAATGGAGGGAGTGGGCAAAGAATGGAGGGAGTGGGCAAAGAATGGAGGGAGTATGTAAAGAATGGAGATAGTAGGCAAAGAATGGAGGGAATGGGCAAAGAATGGAGGGATTTGGCAAAGAGTGGAGGGAGTAGGCAAAGAATGGAGGGAGTGGGCAAAGAATGGAGGGAGTATGTAAAGAATGGAGGGAATGGGCAAAGAATGGAGGGATTGGGCAAAGTAGGGAGGGATGGGCAAAGAATGGAGGGAGTGGGCAAAGAATGGAGGGAGTATGCAAAGAATAGCGGGAATGGGCAAAGAATGGAAGGAGTGGGCAAAGTAGGGAGGGATAGGTAAAGATTGGAGAGAGTGGACGAAGAATGGAGGGAGTATGCAAGGAAGGTAGGGAGTGGGCAAAGAATGGAGGTACTTTGTAAAGAACGGAGATAGTGAGCAAAAAATGGAGGGAGTGGGCAAAGTAGGGAGGGAGTGGGCAAAGAATGGCGGGAGTATACAAGGAATGCAGGGAGTGGGCAAAGAATGGAGGTAGTGGGCAAAGAATGGAGGTAGTAAGTGAAAAATTGAGGGAGTGGGCAAAGAATGGAGGGAGTATGCAAAAAATGGAGGGAGTGGGCAAAGAATGGGATGGGCAAAGAATAGAGGGAAATGGGCAATGGGAGAATGAGATGGGCAAAGAAAATATGAGGGGAATTGACAAAGAATGGAGGGGGGTGGGCAACTTGGTTTTATGAATAGAACATACAGCGTATGATAATATTGTTACCTGCTAATTGCTAGGCTTGATGTGTACACATTTGGCAAATAAGAAAAAAATGTATTAATTTAAGTTTTTACAGCTTGGATACAGATACTATAGATAGAAGAATTCTTGTTTTTTTATTCAGAAGAAAATTCTGAGTCCCAAATAGGAATTGAATCCATCCCTCTCTGGTTTAGAGGGTTATATAGATTGAATTATTTCACCATAATTCTAATTTGTTTCTCGATACTTCTGTTCTAGCTTCTAACATCACATGCAGTTAAGAGCTGGTCACCTGAAGTGCAAGAGGGAATTTATGATATGTTACAGATTTTAATTGATCTTGTTGCTACTAGACTGAAACACACACCACACCCATTTGGGCTATTGCAAGTTCTTACACAGGTAGGACTTGATGTTCAGAATGATTCTCATTGTTCCTGTTGGCACCCTAATGAGCTGTTGGGTTTGTTTAGAGGAAGAAAGTTACTTTAATTGTTCCCTTCAGACATGGAAATTCCTTGTTAACTTTCCATTCTCATTCAGAATGTTTGTAAAAAGTGAGGACTTCCTTGCATTAAGATCTAGGGGCAATTCCTAATACACTCCTTAGTGCGCAAACCGATTTTATAAGAATTTTGAGTCTAAAAAATTCTATAAAAGAGAAAAAGCTATGAAAAGTTTTTATGCTAAGAATAATTTTGTGCTAGGAGTATGCTGAGTTTGCTATGTGAGAAACATGTATAATTTAAAATACTTTGTAGTCCTGAAATTATTCCATACAGATGTTCAGTGGTCAAAAATCAGAAGGTTGTGGGTTCGAATCTGCTAGTGAATCAGAATATGTGGCATCACACAGGAAAATGGACAAAAACGGTTTACCCATTAAAGCGTTCAGGGTCCATTCAGTAACCGTTAAAACAGTTTGGGAAAGCGTTAAAGGCGTTCAAAAAACTGTTAAGAATTTTTCACTGGCCGTTAAAAGTGTTAGAGAAACCGTTTGACGCTTCAGTTTAGGTCGTTAAAAATTTTAGAAAAAACCGTTCAAATTTTGAGCTGAAACCATTAAGCCATGTTAGGAGAAGCCGTTTAATCCAGACTGAAGCCACTTAATAACACATTGAACAAGTCATTTCGAGTTCATTGTTTGAGCCCTATTCAGAAATGACTTTGTATACTGGCATAATTCGGGCATGATTTTTCTCAAGTTATCAGATAAGTTCAACTACGTTATCAGGAGCGGCCTGCTCTCGAGCTAAATTGTGATACAACTACAATTAAGCTTATCCTTTGTAACTTGGTCGATTGAATTGCAAACTAGAAATAGAGTATCTCGTACTGCAGTTTCCATCGGGGATTAAAGTCTTGTTTATTGGCTGCAAAACATTTTTTAGAATCTTAGCAAGCTGAAGATTATTATAACAGAAAATTCAATTCTCTGCAACTCACTATCCCTAAAACAACCGTCCTGCTTTACCGCCAAGTCAATCATTTCTTAACATTAACTATAGATGCCTATAGGAGTTCACTCACTTTTAAAACACCTAAATACAAAGTTTCTGACCAAAAAGTGGTTCAAATCACATTAAATGATAACTAATAACCTACCTGTGAAAACTTGTTTACAAAGAAGGTGCTCTGAAACTTACAACCTTTTCCAGTTGAGTGGCTGTGGTATGTGCAAGTGTCGCATCGAAAAAGTTTTGCTGTTTTCACCCACTAGTTTTAAAATTCAAAACTTGATCGACTAGCAACTAGTTTTAAAATTTCAAATTTCAATCCAGAGCGCTTTCAAATGACAGTTTTTAACCATGGTTAGCTATGTATGGTGGGTTAACTCGCAAGTAGGGTCTGAGAAATTTTAATTGCATCCTCTGATTTTCATGACTTCAAAAATGCCACTGCTTCTTTGAATTTATTATTCACACTTATATAGTTAATGCTAGAACTTCAATGAACTTAAGCCCTGACTAGTACAGCAAAGTGTTTTCCATTAGTACTTCAGACAATTGTAAATGCTTGAACTATACGCCTTACCCAGAAACAATTAAAAAAAATCTGCTTGTGTGTGACTGCATACCGTTGACAAAAACAACATTGCTACAAACTAGTTGGAAGCAGTACACAAAACTGATGCCTGAAAAGTAGTTCAACTCCAATAGTAGGTCGTAATACCATGGTAACTAAGATTTTTATTTGTGCTGACCACGTCTTAAATGCTATTTTAGTTTTGAAATCAATCAGCATTTGATTCGTTTTTTCTGGTTTCCTGCATTATACTACTTGAAACATGCTTGTCGAATGACCTCAACAGTTTTCGTTTGAGTGTTTGTTAAATCAGTACATTATTAAAATATGCAGTTTCTATTTAATTGAATTTACTCATAAAAAATTATAGAACCTTGAATTTTACTCCAGGGCTAAATATGAGTACAAGCCGTTAAGTTAGAGCATTTAACGCTTAACCATTAAATTGGCCATTCGACCAGCCGTTATGCAGCCCGTTAAAGTTTTCAGAAAAAGCTGTTAAGAGAATCAGGGCAATCTGTTAAAACCATTTTGCATTAAATTTTTTACCTACCCGTTAAAAGCATTAAGGAAAGTATTTAAACGGATTAAAAAACTGTTCACAACCCGTTATCTTACCATTAAATTTTGGCTGTTAAGTGGGAAGCTGTTTTTGTCCATTTTCCTGTGTGACGCCACATATTTTCTGAGTATTCAACTTGTTGATCACTTGTAACTTTCATAAATGTGGCATCATACAGGAAAACGTGTTCACTAACGCCTATCCATTATAATGTTTAAAAGTGTTTTCATCCATTTACCATCCGTTTAGATGCTTTTATAATCCATTAAGTTTGTTTAAAAAGGCGTTAAATGTTTGCTTGAAGCCATTTTAACGGCTTGAGCTAACGTATTTTGCTGTGTATAAGTTGACATCATGTACCATTTTGCAGCCAATAAAAAAGTGCAGGTTTTAGAGTTCCGGTACACGTATAAGTTGATCTCAGTTTGTAACAAAAATTTGAGAAAGAAGTACAAAAAAACCAATAACACACAAATTACACAGTGAGAGAAGTATATAATTATTAGTCACTTATTAGATTACAGAATTCTTTCTTGCTTCAAGTACCTATCATCTAAATGCAGGTTTTAAACATTTTTATAGAGTTTTAAGGGGTTTTAAAAAAATTTCATGTTTTGATCCGTGTATAAGACAAGTGTGATTTTTAGACATGAATTTTTGGTGTTAAAAGGTTGACTTATACACGGCGAAATATGGTACCCGTTAAATTTTTCTTACAATCCGTTTTAACAGCTTGGACTATCTGTTAATTTTTTCTCACAATCCATTTTAACAGCTTGAGCTACCCGTTAATTTTTTCTCATAATTCGTTTTAACAGCTCAGCACTATCCTTTTTACTCCCTTGAATTTGAAGACAAATGTTATAATGGCTAACAGGTCTAAGAATGCATACTGACTACTGATCAAGCAAACAAGTTTAGTTTGTGAGTTTTTCAAAACAACTGAATTGCTATTTAATAACTTTCTGCAAATCCCAAACAGACATGGAGCCGCTGTGCTTTTTATAACAAATTTAAAAATGAAACAAAGAGAACGTGGGAAGCTATATTCTGACTTTGAGTAGATCAAACTTGTGTATGAATTCAAAATATAATTGATGTTCAAAATGTCAAGAAGGCCAAACGCTCGCAAACAAAAACTTGGTTGAAAAAGAGTTGTGAAGACAGCACTGATTCTCTAAGCAAAATTAGCTCCAGCTTGTTATGAAAGCTACATTGACTCATTGATTCTCTTTTTTAAGTTCTTACCCAAATATCATTCAAACCACAACAAATGATAAGATGCCTGTGCAAAGTTATTTAAGAAGAGTGTGCTCCGAAACTTACAACATTTTACGGGTTCTCAGCAGTTGTTCCACTTGAGTGGCAGTGGACAAGACTGAGAGCATGTGTTGCACCAAAAGGATGCCAAGTGCTGTTTACACCACTTTATCAAACTTCTAGTGTACAGTGGCACTCAGAATCAGAGAAAATTCGAGGAATCAGTATACTATCAAATAAATGTTGGAAGTCGCATTGAGGTTTGCAAAAATATTTTGTTGTCAATTGAAGTCAACAAGTATGCATCCACTGTTCCACTGTTGATTTAGTGTTGTTGAGTTTCTATCACGGAAATCATTAGTTCGTTCTTCAAAGATGTTTGCCTTGCTCAATAAGTTTCTAATAAGTTATTAAAATTTAATTCAACCAACCGACCCTAACAAAACTTGGTTCATTGTATTTTTCATTGATGTCATTATTAAACTTCACTCATTAGATAGTATGATTTATTTCTAGTGAAGTCCGAAGACTGATGTTTAAAACAACTGAAGGATATTCGTATGAGAAGAATGTCTTGTTTTTTTTCTATTTCAGCAACATTTACAGTTTTAAGTTAAGTACTGTAACTTGTTTGTTTTGCTTGTTTTCACCACAGAAACTTTGACAGCAGTAATTTCTTTTTTAAAAAAAAACCAGTAGAATCAATGACTTGAGAAATAAGTTGGACCCCCTGCACCAAAATACTACAGTATGATTCTTCTGTATCTGTAAAATATTTTGCCAAGCCATTAAAACACTCTGGTTGTATCCATTAAATTATTTTGTCAAGCCCTTAAAATGCTTTGGCTGATCTGATAAAATTGTTTTCCCAGCTGTTAAAATGCTTCAAATGGCAAAGCTGTTAGAAATTTTTTCTCAACCGTTTTAACACTATTGCAAGCCTTTTTAATGCTTTTGAAATCCGTTTTCACCCATTAATTAGCCATTACTTAAACTGTTTTAATGGATAGGTGTTAGTGTTCGTTTTCCAGTGTGATGCCACAAATGCTTTGGTTAGTGAAATAGCTTTTATATCTAATGTCAAAATGCTATCAATAAAGGCTTGTAGCTGGGTGGAGCATCCAGCTCCAGCCTCAAACACTTCAAAAACATTTTGTGTTCTATAATTTGTTTTTCCTTTTCTTTATCATTGATAACCATTTGTGCATGACTATATAGCTTTTACCATGCCCCAGTAACAAATTATGCAGAGATTTGAGATCAAAATGTCTGGTGACTCTGATCTATGGACAATGTGGAAGCTCTGATTGTATGAATTCCTCTGGTGTTACGTTCAAGGGCAGTATTTTTGAATAATAATTCTTTTTTAGTACTTACTTTGGACAGATGCAGTTGCTTTAATTTTTTGCCTTGTCAAGTAGTCACCTCTCTAAGAGCTGTAAAAAATGTTTGTTTCCATTCACTACTTGTTCAATGCTTGCTTTTTTAACTATTGACATAGATGAATTAAGGATAAGGTTAAATGATTTAGAATGACACACACTTCTTTTGTGAATAGATCTACAACAGAAATTACTCCAGAACAATTAGGGGCAGTATCCCAAATTAGCCCAGATGATCAGTAGCCAGAAACCCACATGTAATTTTTCTTTGCTTACCCTTTGACTACTGAACATTTTTGGGACCCAGTTCTCTGTTGTTCCTGGAGCAAAATGGCAGCATGATCTTTACGTTTGACTCAAAATCAAAACACATATGTGCAGTAGAATTTGGTTGTGCTTGAAGCATTGAGAAACACAAAATCAATAGCTAAAAAGTTATTTTATTAGATTTTCGTTTTTTTGTTACAAAATATACCAAAACAGCGAAAAATTATTTTTGTACAGAACAGGTTTATAATATATTTCAACATTTTCGCTTGTTGTGTCAAATAAAATCTCAAAGTTTTGAATTTATTTGTAGACAAAATGATTCTAAAATAGATTCAGATAATAAGCTACGGTAAAACAAATTGTTTGAAAATATTAGTGTTTACACAACATCTAAAAATGACGGAAGATATTTTGAACTGCACGCATAAACTTCATGAAAACTCCAAACAACCAGATGCTCTGCAGAGGTTTGCACTTAAAACACATTTCTACAAGTTACCTCTTTGGAGATTTTTTCTTTCAGATTTTTACAATGAATAAAATTCTTTTTATGACCCTCGATGAAACCTCCCAGGATTTGAGATAATGCTGCAAATGAATTCTGACAGGACTAAAATTAGCCGGCTGCTTTCACCCATCAGTTCTTTTGCAAGTGCAACTTGATAATTTGAACTTGCTTTCTTTTTTTTTTTGCATTCTCGGAAGAAACTTTCAAGAACTTGCGAATTTACAAAATTGACATTTTATATCTTGATTTTCTAAGAAAATATTCGTTGACAAGTATTCGGTGACCGTAGTTAAAACTCTTGAACTGAAATGTCACAACATTTTAAAAGACATTCCGACTGACTTGTTTTTGTCTCCCTGATCTGTTTGTTTCTGCAATAACAAGATCTATGAAATCATTGTCAAATAGACTTTGAAAGAAAAGTAGTGTCAAAAGATTTTCCGAAATTGGAACTTAAGTTATCATGGGAAAAACATCGAAAGGAAAGGTCTTGAAGGTCAAGTTGCATGCACTTGTTCCATTCATAATATTCATTAATTTTTCATTGGCTTTGTCCTCACAAGTTTCTTTCTTTTCCAAATCATTTGAATTGCCAGCTAAAATATCCTCATCTAATTCCCTAGCATCTTCATCGAAAATTTCATCGTTTCCCTCATCTTTTTCGCCAAAAACTCAGTCAAGTGATGTCGAAATTTCAAATTACGTGATCTCCCTCATGTAAGTAGAATTATATGTGCAGTTGGTGTAATTTGATTGGCTGTTCATTGTTTTAATAAAAAAAAAACAATAGAAACATTCTACACTGTGTAGGGGTAGGGAGAGGCAAAAGATTTAAACCGTCTTTGGCTGGCTGGTTTAGGCCGCTTTGGGAAAAACAGAACATTGTGTGCTAGCTGGTTTAGGCTGTTTCAGGAGTTGAAGGGCTAAGCCCAATTTCAAAATCATCTAAGTTTGTTTGGGCAAAATATTTATTCTAGAATCTATATTCACAGGCTTTTGATCCAGAGACAGAGTTCCACTACAAGAACAAAACAAAAGCCTCAGACAAGACCCATTATGAACAGTTTTTTGGTTCTGAGAAGTGTTATGCTATGAGCCCAGCTAACTCTGCTTATTATACCTACTCTTCCTACAAGGTACTTTGAATTAGTGATATGAGTAGAAGTTAACTGCTAATATTGATTTCCCTGCTAATTACGTATACCCAATAGATATGGTTGTCAGTGCTGTGGCCGAGTGGTTACCATGTTTGACTGGTAATCTTAGAGTGATTTCAAACCCAAGTCAGACCACTGTGTTGTGTCTTTGAGCAAGACACTTTACCTGACTTGTTCCAGTCCACTCAGCTGTATTAATGAGCACCAGTATTTTGCTGGGAGCTAACCTGGTAATGGATTAGTGTCCTGTCCCAGGGGAGTCGAAGACTATCATCAGCTTAGCACTATGGAAACCATAGTTAAGTGCTGGCCTAATGAGCCATTTGAACTTGAGAAAGGTTTTTAGTTTTTTGTTAGATACTGTTATGGTAAACAAAAGTGATTTCAATCTTGATTTCGGTATAGGTTTTGGTGACACAATAAGAGGATCTCTTTGATCAGTGAGCAGATTTTTAATAGGAGGGGTTTATTTATTGAATTGAGGTACAGTACAATGAAACATGTCTGCTAGGATAGCCTGTGAAATTTAGCCGTTTGAAATGGCATTTCCTGGATTTTGAGAGGGTTAAGAAAGACTGTCAATCACTGTGTTAGGCAGTATATTATTTGAGGGTTTGTGTGAATCCACCCATCCTCTGGCATGTATCTTTTAGATGAGCTGGTACCTGTGATCACAAGGAATTGTGATTTGTTGAAATGAGATTTCTTCTCTCTAGAAACAGAAAACTCTCTGCATTACAGTGGTCTCTTTACAGTAACATTCTGACTTGTTAATATTCTTTTGCTCTGACACACTCATTGGTTCATAATAAATCATCTTTGGCCAAGTGTTAATATTGTAATTTTATAATTTTAATTTTTTCCAATTAGGATCCTTATGGCTGGCTGGTCAACTTGATTAATAGAGTAAGTGTTACTTTACATTTTTAGATGTTGTTTAGATATTCATACTTAAGCATTTTCTTTTTAACCCACACAGCCCAGCCAGTTTATTATCATCTAACTTTTTTTTACACAGCGCATACAAAATTATTTTTTTCATTATAGTGTGAAAAGTGCCGAAATCTAGATGAATTCTCTTCAACAATGGCATCCTTGGTGAAAATTTTAAGCTTTAAAAGTTGTGCAATTTGCTCAGAGGGCATAATTAAGAGAAATTATATATCAACCAATTTTTTGTGGCTTAATTAATTTCAAGTCTGTCCTGGTCCAAGGCATGATAAGGCTTTATTTTTAATTAGACCCAGGCCCTTTACCTGCCAAGAATGAGCAAAATAAAAAAAATTGTGCCATTTTTTAGTTAAATTAAGTGTGTTGGGTCGCCTTGATTTAAGAAACACTGAGTTCAATGGCATTTCTCTTGTCAGTAATCATACAGGCCTAGTTAGAGTTTGTACTTGTAAAGTGTTAAACAATGTATTAAACCAGTTAATAGTGACATTAAGATTGAAGTATTTTCGGGATTCCCACAAACTTCAAATGTTGAGATGCCATGTGACCTTACTCTTGCCCCACGGTTTGATGTTCGCGGTTCAGGTTTCGACCTCAGGAAGGCTGTTTTGCGGTAAGTGAAATACGGCAAGGTTTTTTGACCTTTTTAACCTTGCAAGCCCATGTATAAGGTTTGTATTTAATTTTATTCATGTATTAACTCCTGAACAGGTAGTTTGTTTATTTTCAGAAAGGAGTTGGGAGACGAATTTTTACGATTCGAAAAGCTGCACATGGAGTGATCAAACATATATGGCGTCGTGGCAACTATAATTATTTACACAGTGCAAATTGCAATTTCAGCAGTTTATTTGTGCTTTGGCACTGAATATTTGATTATTTACAAGGCCTGGACACTTTAATGGTTTGTCTCTGAACTTCGTGTGCTCTGTAATGATCAATTCTCCGAAATCCAGTACATTGTATCTTAACCCCGAATCTTAAATGCCAAGTATTTCATATGGCACACGACAAACTTCGGACTGCGGCCTGCAGTCTGCAGTCTAAATGTCACTTATCATATGTACAGGCCCTAAGAAAGTTGCATAGAGTGAGATATTCTTAAAAAAATAATCAGGTACTGTTGTATGAATATCTTGGACTTCAGAGTGGTAATACGAGAAATATTCATGAGTTCCAATTGAGAGGGTTTAACAATACATCATTTCATGTACTTGGGGCTGATCTGATCTGCTTTTTTTCACTTTTTGCACGCAATGGTAAAAAAATAGTACATATTAAATATATTTATCATGATTATATGACTTATACATTATTTTTTAAATCAATTTTGAATAAGTAGTTTTAAAACAAAGTGTTTCACAGCTACCAATATCTATTAACAAAAGGAGTATGCTTCAGTTTGCAGAGAAAGGAGGTTTTGAAGGCATTAGAAAGCAAATTGAAGATGCAGAGAAAGTGGATGCACCAGTAAGATTGTTTGTAATTGAAGGTTCTAGTGCAAAAACAACATAAGTGACTTTATATGAAATGCTAAATTCTCCCAAGAGTTATGAAGAGATAATAGGGGTAATGTAAGGAGAGTTGACAATTTCAGAAGTCACTTACATCATTTTTGCACTAGACTCAAATTATTGATAATATACTAAAGACAAATCTACTTACTTAGTAAGGGGCTCTGATTCATTATTTTTTTTGGTTATACTCATTCCAAATAATTGTACACAGTTCTCCCAGATTATCCCGCTTTTCCTTACATTCTCTTTAGGAGAGTTTAAGTTTTTAACAAGTCACTTAAAGTGCCTATGACTTTACTTATTACCTCAGTATATAGACCTTTCTTGCTAATTTTGGAATAGGAACCCGTGAACAAATTTGTTGAAATCTTCTATGGTTCTCAAGATAATATAAACATTCTATTTTATTGTTTTCAAGTGATGACGACACAGCACGTATAGGTAAATTTTCAATTTTTTTAAAGTCTGCTGCAAATCCATAACATTTGAATGAATTATTAAGCCAAACTTGGACTGATGTATCTTGAGGTAGTATTAATTTTAGATGTCATTGGTCATTTCGTTGGATTGGCAGCAGATTTAAAAAAACTGAAAATTTGACCCTATAAAGCTTAATTTTTTACTTTTTAGATTAAAACTGTTGTCATATAAGAACTCAAAACTCGAATAACCAAAGAAAGTTTCCATGGCTAAGTAAACTTTTTAATAAAAAAGATTGGATTGTAAATTTTGACTAAGCATACCAGGGGCTGTTAATTTGTGATGTAGCGGCAATGAGTTGTGTGGATTTTGTTTAAAGATTTCATTTCTATCAAAAAAAAAAGAAAATTTTTATTTCAATCAATGTCAAGGGAATAATTAATTGATTTAAGTTATAACAATGTGACTATTGTAGCCAGAATCCAATGTTTTGAGATAATAAAATTATCTGTCTCATGCCTCCTGCTAGTCAGCATTGCAAGTTTCAAGCCCAAAAAATGTAACAGGAACAACAAGAAACTACTCATTTTTGATAAGGGACTGTAATATCTCATAAACCATAAAAGATTTGGACAATTTTTTTTCACTACTATTCCACTTTTTTTCAAGGTCTGTCCAATGAGATAATAAAATATTTCATGTCTTAGGCACTTAGAGTGAAGAACTTACCAGTGAGTTATCACTGAGACTGATAACTCACAGTTTAAGATAAGACTGTGATTATAGTGTGTTATGACAAAAATTGATAAACCTTTAAGTCTTTCCTGATGTTTTAGCTATTTACTGAAGGGATTGTTATATGTGCTTTTTAATTTACCCTTTTATCACTTCACCCTGTTGAAGATTGTGTGATACAACCCTAAATGTGTATTCGTTAAATAGTACACTTGACTTATTTGACTTAAACCACTTCGGCCCAAAGGGGATGAAGGGCAAAGGCCACCGAATAGGGCAATTACAGTGGCTTTCCATCTTCCTCTGTCTTGTGCAACGTTCTTTACTTCTCTCCAGGTTTTGCCAATTTTCCTCATGATCAGGTCCAATGTTAGTCTACTGCGCCAGGTGTTTTTAGGTTGTCCACGCTTTAGTCTCCCTTGAGGGTTCCATTCTAGAGCTTGCTTCATGATGTTGGAGTTCTTTTTCCTAAGCGTATGGCTTGTCCAGCAGCTTAGACCTCTTCCATAGATTTGTGTTGCTGATGGTATCTGCCCACCTTACCCCCAGGATGTTTCTCAGGCACCTGTTTACAAAGACTTGGGCTGTTTTCGTGGATGATGTTGTTTCTCTCCAAGTTTCAGATCCATAAAGAAGTACTGACTTTATGTTGGCATAAAATAATCTGAGTTTGGTGCTCGTTCTTAGTGCTTTGCTCCTCCACACTGGTCTTAGCATGGCAAACGCTTGCTGGGCCTTCCTTTTCCTTGCCTTGATGTGTTTGTCCGTGCCCCCTGATGTACTGACTACAGATCCCAAGTAGGTGAAATCTTGGATTTCTTATACTTCATTTTGGTTGATCTTAATACTTTCTTTTTGGTTGGTGTTTATTCTCATTGTTTTAGTCTTCTGGGCATTGATGTAGAGGCCAGTCTGTTTCGCTGTTATTTCGAGGCTGGGTCACACCATTCTTGTCTTTTACAGGGGTGTTGTGTTTTGATGGTTTGCCTCCTAGTTGTCTTGTGATGTTATAGAGGGATTTAATATTCCTTTTTCCACATGCACTTTCTGCTTGTTGTGCCAGCTGTTCAGCATATTCTCTCTTGTCCTGTTTGCATCTCCTTTTTAGTTCTTCGTCTTGTTTCACATACTGTTCTTTTGCCTGTCTCTTTTGCTGCCTTGTTTTTGCGTTAAGTATTCTTTCTTTGTCTTGTCATCTTTTGGATGTCATTTCCCATGTCTTTTCTGACGTCCACTGTTTTCGATTTTGTCGGATAAACCCAAGTGTTTCCTCACATGTTTTATGATCGCACCTCTAGTTTGTTCCCAAGTACTATTTATGTCCTCTTCATCCTCATTTAGATGTTCTAGTATGCTAAATCTGTTTTGAAGTGATAACTGAAATTTCTTCACAATATTTGGGTCTTTGAATCTCCCTATATTGAATTTCCTTTTCTTTGCTTCAATTCTTTTCTGTGTCAAGAGTTTTGACTTTATCTTCGCAACAAGTAGATGGTGATCTGAAGATATTTCAGCTCCTCTCTTTGTTCTTACTTCTTGGAGAGATGATCTCCATCTTCAGGATATGATCTTTTTGGTTTTCAGAATCTCCAGTTGGTGACACCCAAGTTGTTTTATGGCAAGTCTTGTGTGGAAAGCAAGTTCCTCCAATGACCAGACTGTTCATGGCACAAAAAACAAAAATCAGCAAACAGCTCGGCATTTTCATTAATGCTTTCAATTCCATGGGGTCGTATTTCACTTTCTCTTCCCATTCTCACTGATCCAACTTTTGCATTCAATCGCCCATAATCAAAAGGATGTCACGATTCAGCACAGTGTTAACAGTTGCCTGTAAGGAATTGTAGAATTCTTCCTTTTCATCCTCATCTGTGTTGTTTGTTGGGGCATACACTTGAATGATGGTGGTTTTCTGGAATTTGGTCTCAAATCTTGCTAAGATTATCCTAGATGATATAGGGTTCCATTCCAGAAGAGCTCTTGTTGTTGTTTTTGTAAGCGTTAATCCCACTCCTTTATCATGTAAGTCATCTTTGTTTGGGTTGCTCGAATAAATGATAGTGTGTCCAGACAATAAAATGGTCATTCCTGATGTATTCCATTTAACTTCGCTTATTCCCAGAATTTTGATATTGTACCTGTCCATTTCCTTTGCCAGTTGTTGGCATTTCCCACTTTGGCATAACGTCCTTACATTCCACGTTCCTATTCTGGTGGAATAATTGGCTGAGAAAAACTTTATTGGCTCTCACATCATACGTTGCCCTCTGTGTTAGGTTTGAATGTTTTCCTCCTTCTCTAGTCTGAGACAAGTAAGAGGGTCTGCTACTGTAATTGTTTCAGTAACCACATTTATCTGCTGGTGGGTGGTTGGCCCTCCAGCCCCATTTTCTGGCTTACGCTGTTACCAGACTCCATGACAAGGATGTGGGTTGGACTTTGGAGTCCAAATAATACACTTAGGTTGTGTAAAATGTCAGATCAATGCTTAGGTTCGAAGTGACCAAAAAAGCTGACTGGAATCTCCAAGAATTGGCAAAATGACTTTCGAGAAATAAACACTTGGAGAAATGGCTTGCAATGGTGTTCCCCGTTTACTCAGAGACAAAGAAAATCTGCAATTTTCCCCTGCAAAGAGGACTGTTGTCCCAAACCGACAACCACACTCATACTGTCCAACTCGTATGAATCACATTTTGACAAAGGCCAAAGAAATTAATATAACTACAATTTGTTTTTATACTTTTTACTTTCTCCTGTAACAGATGCTGACGAGCCTCCTGAGCCCAATTGGAGTATGTGCTAATTACCTTAATGTCAGGGTTATCCCAGTAAGTAATAATTGTTTGTGGTATCAGAGTTTGGTTAGGTTTTGTTAGGTTATCAATGTCAATGTTCTGTCAGTAGCTATTTAAAGTGCATATGAAGTAAAAAAATTCTTACTTCAGTGGATAGATCTTGCTAAATGAGGAATGGTGATGAAAAATTTTGTCGAAATCTTTATGGTTCTTGAGATCATATTTACATTTAAAGTTTTCAACTGATGATGTTGCAAGTGGTTCTGACAAATTTGCATTCATAATAATTTTTTTAAAAGTTTGCTGCCAAACCCTAACCTTTGGATGTACTTAAGCCAAAGTTGGGTTGTTGATATATCTTGTGTTAGATAGATTATTAGTCGAAGTTTGGCTCAAAATAACCCAAAGGTTATGGATTGGCAGCAAATTATTAAAAAAAAATGCAAATTTGTTGGAACCACTTGTGGTACAATCAGTGGAAAACTTTAAATGTTAATATCTCAAGAACCATATTTAAAAGACTTTGACAAATTTTCTTCACACCTATTCCTCATTTAGCAACGACTATCCACTGAAGTAAGAAAAATTTTCAATTCATATGCACTTTAATGTAAAAAGTATATAATTATAGCATTATAGCATCAGGAGTTATGAATGATACAAAGTTTCCTCCACAGTATTAGACAAGACACTTGTTTCCAAGAAGTACAGATAATGAATACCTTGGCAATGAAAGCTTTTAACTTTTGTTTTTAATGCAAAAGATTGAATTAGGTATTCTGGTAACTGATTTCTTTGTTTTGGGTAAATTATGTGTATTTATGAAATGATTGTTGTTTGAACTTGCTTGCAGACTGTGTTTAGTGATGTGATGGAAAAAACATTAGCTTACATCCAAGAACTTACAGATGATGACATGAAACAAAAGGTGTGTTAAGTAATAAAACAGTACTTATTCGATTGTCTCAAGATTTCAGTCATAACTAAATGATTGCAGCAATTCAACTGCTGCTGCTAGTCTTCACCAGGTGATGGTGTACATAGCCATCATCCAGTCTCGCATTAGTTTTCATCAGAATTTCTTCTGTCTCTTTTAACCTGTCATCTCATTCCTACCATTGACAAGCCAACATGAGTTCACAAAGATTCAGTCACTCATTGATAACATTTTTGTAAACAACCCTAAACAGGTAGAGTATAGTGGAAAATAATGTAATTTCAGATGTTAGCGATCATTTTTCTTAGTTTTGTTTAATAACCTCTGCTAAGGAAAAGGCAATGGATCAAAAGAAGAAAGTCCGTGATTATTCCAAATTTTCAGGGGAGAATTTTAGGTATGACATTTTGCAAGTAAATTGGGATGCACTTTTATCGATAATAACTTTTTATAAAAAGCTAAACAAAAACAATAAACAAAAACTCACCCTTCAAAGTTCTATCGAAACGGAAACTATGATATTCCTTGGGTGATATTGTTAGGTATAAACAATGTAGAAATAAAATCAGTGCTTTAATCCGATTGAGCAAAAAAGATTACTATGTTACGTTCTTTGAAAATAACTTCTCCAGCATGAAAAAGACTTGGGAAGGTATAAATAAGCTACTACATCATAAAGCTAAATCTTCAAAGACCCCTAGTAATTTCAGAAATCCAAGTAATGGCGATAGGTTAGCAAGGAACCCTTTGTGTGTTTCTAATATTCTAAATACCCATTTTGCTCCGTTGGTAGCTGTCTTGCGGAAAAATTATCCTAGGCACATCGTACTTTTTCTAATTCTCTATTCAAATCGAAATCCCCTGAATCGTTGTTCTTGTTCCAGCTGGTATCAGCTGCCGAGTTCTTGCAATTCCAAAAAATAAGGCCTGTGGTCTATATTCTTGCCCTACACAGAGGGATATTATTAGTCAACCTTTAGCATCTCTTCTTAATTAGTCAGTTGTACTGGATGTATATCCCACCAAACTTAAGTTATCAAAAATAATACCAGTTTATAAGTCTGATGACGAGTATGATCCCAATCATTACAGACCTATATCTTTTTTATCTAACATCAATAGAATTTTTGAAAAACTTATATATTTTGGCATGATCTCTTTTATTGAAAAAATGAGGCTCAATATGGTTTTCATATTTAAATCGCATTCGGCTCAACATGCAACATTACATATTATTAACTCAATACAAACTAACATTGATAAGGGCCTTTTCTCATGTGGATTTTTTCTCGACTTGCGAAAAGCCTTTAACACCATTGATCATAACATTCTACTTGGAAAATTACAATACTACAGTTTTAGAGGGATAATAAGTACCTGGTTTTCCTCATACTTGAGAGAACGTAAACAAACTACTGAAATTGCTGGGCTGATATCGGAAGAAGTGTATATCAACTGTGGGGTGCCACAAGGCTCTATTCTTAGCTCCCTTTTGTTTCTGACATACAGTACTCCTCTGAAAAATTAAGCTTTTTTCTCTTTGTAGATACAAATATCCTCTACGCTGATAAGAATATAAAATCCATGGAATCTACTGTCAATAATGAACTTACCAAGGTCACTGACTGGCTAACGGCAAACCATCTAACCTTGAACATTAAGAAATCTGACTTTGTTATTTTTCGACCATATCAAAAACAAACGACTATGAAAGTGAAAATATTGATACATGACAACAAAAAGAACAAACAGTAATGCTTGAATGTAAAGATTACGTAAAATATCTAGGAATATTAATCGATAGTCATCTCACCTTTAAATACCATATTAAACATATAACGGTAAAAATAAGCAAAAATGTGGGGATGCTCGCTAAACTCAGGCATTTCGTACCCAGGAAAACTCTGCTACAATCTATCAGTCATTAATTTTGCCATAATCAGTTATGTAGAACATGGCAGGGGGACTCGCAAGTAAATGCTACTGTAGACAAAATTTTTTTCGTCTCCAAAACCGAGCGCTTCGGTTTATATTTTCTGCAGGAAGAAGTGATCACCCTATACCTCTTTTTGCCAATGCTGATGTTTTACCTGTGAAACTTTAATTTATATTTCGAATCTTTTTGCTGTTTGATGTATGATGTTCAAACCAAGACTGCCCCAAATAATATTCTCAACCTTTTTACACATACGAGCAAAGTACATACTTACAAAACCCATCTTTGACATCAAATAAGTTTTAGATAAAAAAGTCTAAATTAGAAATACAAGAAAAAGCTTTTTCCAGAATCAGAGCAAAGATATGGAATGAGCTTCATTAAGAGAACTAACCAAAAAACAATTCAAAAAGAAGTTTCACACTGCTCTAATGGAGATTCTGTTATCTTGCGATGACTATGCTGATACTTCTCAAACAAGCACAGCTCTACAGAAGCGACATTTTTGAATAACTCTGTTGTCATATATTTTTGTTTCATATATGGTTGCTTCGTGGTTCAGTGTTTCTTTTCCTGTATAACTCATTCTACTTCGTTCCTAATGCTTTTTTTCCTTTTGATTGTTAATTTGTTACAAAGCACTTTATTCTTAAAACTGAATGCAAGTAATCTCTTTGTAGCCTTTTTCTCCTTTTCTGTGTATGTGTAATTTACTTTTTGTAAATATATTGACTAATCCACCCCAACTGGCTAGGCTATTTACGGATCAGTCTGTAACAAAAAATGTAAATATTGAACTATTGGTATCATAATACATTTGAAGTTGAAGTTGATTAGTTGAAATGTTACATATTCATTAAGTTATGACCAAAATTGTAAGACAATTGAATAAATATTTATCTTCCACAATTTCAAAACTCCAGAGAATTTGCACTAATGCCTTAATGTGTTTTGGATGTTAGTGCTCAATTTTCTTGTCAATTTGATTTTTATACTAATAAAAGTTATTTTATCAAATGAATTTATTATAATCTTTTACCTTCATTGTTGTTAAATTAAGAATTACAACAAGGCTGCAACTACTAGTCATGTGTGAGTTCTGCAATTTATTTGGCTGAAAATGACTAAAAAAGAAAACACTAAAAAGATAAAATCATAGCAGAAGAACTACTCACAAAAAGGAAAGTCAAAGGAGCTAATGAACACCCAGAATTTAAAGAAGTTACAACCAAGTTTTTCTCTGGGTGGAGCTCTTTGCAGCAGTGATTGATACATTGAAACAGAAACCAAGATAGCAAACTGGTTCGGAGGAGCTTAGTTATTTTAAGAGATTCTCATTGGATACTTAGCTACAGGACCTACAAGTGTTGTCATGAATTGGTTAATAACTAGCCTTCGATATCCTCATTGGTTAGTTACAGGAACTGAGCATTCTCATTGATTAGAGGAAGGTACTATTATGTTTGTACCCCCTTTAATTGATCAATGTTCAAAAGAAACTAAGCATTAACATTGATGAATGACAGACTGGACCCAAACTTTCGTGCTGGTTAATGACAGGGACAAACTGTTTTCCTTATTAATGAAAGACTGGATCTAGATTTTCTCATTTGTTAATGACTGGCTAAGCTTTCTCATTGTGTAATGACTGGTTCTAAGCTATCTCAATGGCTAATGACAGGAGCTAAGCTTTCTCATTGGTTGATGACAGGAGTTGAACTTTCTCATTGGTAAATGACAGGAGCTAAGTTTTCTCATTAGTTAGTGGCTGGATCTAAGCTTTCTCAAGCTTTCTCAAGCTTTCTCATTGGTTATTTACAGGAGCTAAGTGTTCTCATTGTTAATGACAGGAGCTAAGTTGTTTCGTTTTTGATGACAGGAAGTTGGCAAAGTGTTTGAATTGCTGACAACACTAAAGCAGTTGTTCATGAAACAGCTGTTTATACCAGGAACTGGAGTTGATGATCTGCGCCTTGAAGTGGCTTTGAAGATGTTAAAAACTCCGCACTTTAATGCGAAGATGAACTCGCTTAAAGAGGTACTGTATGACATTTATTGTGATATAGTATTTTTAATTAACCAAATGGTAAATTTTATTTTGTCAATAATCAGATTTCCTAGATTCTGATTGGCAGAAACTAAGGTCAGTATCTACTGTAGAGACGTTTTTTAGAGTAACAGACTTTAAAGTCAAAGCAACGTCTGATGAATTTTATATTCTTTAGAGCTTACAGGTATGGAAGATTTAAATAATCCAATTAACCTTAGAAAAGATCTACAAGTTGAGATACCTGTGTGTACTGAAACTGAAAACAACCAGAAAATGAAACAGTGCCTGAAAAATTTCATCAAGTGCAAAGAAGAGACATACTCTGGCTTCGATCTCATCACAAGTGATGGAAAATTGCAGACATTTGTCAAAATGTCACTGTAGATATTTGCATCCAAGTGTCTAATTTTATTTTTGATCTGCTCTAGGTTTGCAAGTTAATTGAGGATTCAGAGAAGTACAAGAACACAAAAATCAACATCCCACAGGATACAATTGCAGAGTGGCTTGTGGAGAACAAAGTGCTGACTGTAGCTTTTGAGAGTATGAGCTTTTTCATTTTTGTATGATTGCAATGTTAATTGTGGTAGTAATTAATTTAATGTCATGATAATTATTATGATGTTAATGCTAAATGGTAATAATTTACATTAATGAAGACATTGAAATTATGATAAACACTATTGGTGATGATGGGTAGTTTGCCCATCCCCTGGTGTTAAATTTGGAATGAATAAAATATAAATATAGGTCTGAGAAAGATTGGCTTAAGTGTTGCTCTGTGTTATTATCAGGTAACTTGCACCAGGTCCAGTACTGTGACAGACTCAAGGTTGTCGTGGAGTTTCTTGGAACAAGACTTTCATTAGATGAGCTTACAACAATCTGGAGAATACAGGTACAAGTAGATGTGTATTGAGTTGATTTACATCTACATTGATTTTTTGTGAAGATGTGGTTGTCTTGTATTGGCTAATTTAAAACGCATTTCAATAGCAATCTGACAGTTCTCTCACAAATTCTAAAAATAGTTTCCTTTCATAAGCCTTGAAATTGCTTGTGATTACACATAAATATCTCCACCTCTTTGTAAGGGTTTGGAGTGTGCTTACTAACACTAAGAAAGCCAGATATCAGGTTGAGGACAATGTTCAAAAATATCAAATCTGATACCAGTTAAAGAGAAATCTACTAAGAGCTGTTTTCATATAAGCTTGTTTTCATTTTCTTAAAGGTATATTGTAACAATTTTATTTAAAGGTTGGAAAACATGCCACAGAAGTAGACAACATCCATAACATTCTTGGTACTGCTGCTGTGCGATTTAACTCAACTCAGCTAGATCATCTGTTTGTGCTGATTCAACAGGTAAACAGTGTCCAGCTATACAGAAGTTTTCTTCTCATCTTAACTGATGTGCTTATCTTGAACTAATTTTGTGTGTAGCCCCTGTACGACGGAATCGATAATATTTGACACTCTTTCATATACACTGCAGCTAGACCATGTGCTTTTCAGCAAATGGATAGACCCTATCAATAAGAGGCGGCAATTTAAATATTCTTTTGTTTACGTTCAAATTAGCGCAATTAGTCTCATTTTGCATAACATATTCTTTTGAAAGTTTTACTCAAGAGCGAGGGTAGTGCTAATTTTAATGTAGACAAAACAATATTTAAGTCACCACCATTTATGCATGGGGTCTATTAATTTTAACCTCGGCCATTGAAAGAAACAGAATCCGTTTTTCATGTCTGCCAAAATACTTTTTCAAAAATTGAACACACTTCCTAAGTTTTGATTATTCCTGGTGCCAAAATGTAGCCCCATCAGTGAGCATTGAAAGGCACTTTTTAGCAAGGTGAACTATTCCGCCACCTGTGCTCCAAAGATGACAAAATCATGCTAAGACAAGTTACAGAAATATGCTACACACTGCAACTTGTCTGGCAACTTTGCAGAAATTAGAAGGTTGCTCTACTTTCTTCTCAATCTTTTATTGTATTGTTGTGTTTAAAGTTGTGGGGAGGAGTGTTGCACATTAACGTACAAATTGCAAATCTTTTTAGAATAAATCTGCTCTTAAAAGAAGTAGTATTGAACTAGTAATTTGTCTCAGTAATGTTTGTTTTATTAGTTTATTGTTTTCTATTGTATATATCCTCTAATACTTGCAGCAAGTAATGCCAATGGCAAGTTTGTGTGTAATCACAAGAAGTAGTGTAGAACTATAAATTTGTCTGTGACTCAATTATCACAAAACTCAAGTTATGTTTAGATTTTGCTTATAGTTTTAGTGTACATATCCTGAACATGTATATACTTTGATCTTATATTTGTAGCAAGTATTTCCATTAGCAGCATGAGCTGCAAGTTATGTGTTGTTACATGTTTTGGTTGGGTAGAAAACTGATACTACATTACATGGAGCGGATTGATTTGTTGTTAATCCTTTTCGATTTTTCAGAGTTGGACAACTGAGAGTGATCGAATGAAAGAGAAACTTCTTGTTCTCATAGGCAAAATTGGAAAAGAAGCAAGAGTTAGCAAAATCACAACAAAGGTGAATTAGTCATGAAGTTTGATTGTCAGAGTGGTTGTAGTCCTGATCCCTTGTGAGCAGGATTGTACTCATCTAAGGTTGTCAGTAAGAGCTGAGGCCAATCGTCTTGATTTTACCACACTTCTCATCTTTAAGATTTGGTGTTTGTGTAAGACTTTCAAAGGTGGGAAAGGATTGAACTTTGTGAAGTGGTCTTAAAATGTTCTTGATTTTCGTCCTGACTTGTAATCAGTGCGATGTTTTTTAACACCCTTTCTGTGCCCTGACATTTATGTCATCTGTAGGTGCTGGACCTGTTGTGGAGTCTGGCCCATCTACCTTCTTTAACCACCGAGATGGTGGACCAAGCCCTTAAATCTCACATAGATATCCTCAGTGACTCGTTCACAGTCAAGGATCAGATTAAGAAGAGCTATGCTGTGAAGTGTGTAGAGGACATAAAAAAGACTGTGTGGATAGTTCCAGCCATCAGGCAGTTGTTGAAGATCACAAAAGGAATGGTTAATAAACAATACAATAAGCACGACAAAGTAAGCCTTATTCACCTTTGTACGAGTTTAATCATTATATTTTCAGTACGTTTTTAAAAACATGTAGCCTCAACTTAGTGTTTTTAAAAAAAAAAGCATTTGATAATGAAAAAAGGGGAACTAATCAAGCAAAGAAAACAAGACAAAGAATATTTGTTTAGCTCTTCTAGACTAATACATTGGAAAGCATTAGCCCTAATTGGTAGAATTTATCAACGTGACATCATAACCTTTGGTTGTTGTCTCACTTGCAAAAGACATTTAATTTTATAAACTTGAATTATTGTAAACTCAAAATTTTATTCGTCAAAACAGAAAGCAAAGCTGGTCTAGAGTTTGGGTTCATCCATTGTTGGCATTACCCAGGAATTCCTATAAAACTCCAGGAATTTTGTAATTTTCCTCAGGAAAACAAATAGGTACAGCTAGTTTAAAGTTGGGGTTAATCCATTTTTGGAATTATCCAGGAATTCCAAGGAAACTCCTGGAATTTTGTAATTTACTACAAGAAAGGAAATAGGTACAGCTAGTTTAAAGTTGGGGTTTGTCAATGGTTTGAATTGCCCCTGGAATTCCAAAGAAACTACTGGAATTTTGTAGTTTTTTTCAGCAAAGCAAATAGGTACAGCTAGTTTTAGTTTGGCATCATCAAGGAGTTCCAAGGAAACAGTGGTTGGAATTGCTCCTAGAATTCCAAAGAAAATCCTGGAATTTTGTAATTTTCTACAAGAAAGGAATAAGGTACAACTGTCAGCTAGTTTAAAGTTTGTGTTCACCAATGTTTGGAGTTGCTCCTGGAATTTTTGGTGATTTTCTACAAGTAAAGAAATAGGTACAGCAAGTTTAATTTTGCGGTTCATCCATAGCTGGCCATACTATTGGAATTCTCAAGAAAATGAATGAGAGCAATTAGAGGCTAGGTCCTGGAAAAATGATCTAACAACTTTGAAAGAATAAGAATTTTCAGACCACTGTTTAATATCTAAGTTCTATATACACGTGACATTACAACCTTGTTTATGTTACTTCATTCAGGGTATCCTACCAGAGTTACAAAAGAACCACGACATTGTAAAACTTACCACAACAAGCCTTATTCATTGCCACCAGCAAGCAGTGTCAGCTGCAGGCATTAATGGACTTGATGAGGAAACACTAATTGATGGCCGCTATACACATAAAGAATGTCTTGTCATTCATTTGAAGTTTCTTGCTTTTGTGTTACAAGACGCTGTTCTTTATTTGCATTGGCACAGAGCTAGAGATATCTGGGACTGTCTGGTTACCAACCCAGATGCTTGTGAGCTGGATAGAGAGGTTTGTAGATTTACAACTTGTCTTACATGACCTTGCTGACAGAGCAAATAGTAATATTCTCTAGACTGTTCACTTTGTCATTTCCCTGAAACTTGCTTACCTGATTGGTACATCTTGAAGTTAAAGTTCTGTGATAAGTTAGTTAAATACTTTATAATCATATCCTGTGTCATTGACTGACTAGTTCTTTGATGTTCTTTTACTTTTGTACAGATCTGTTTTGACTGGTTCAACAAAGGATTATCTGATCTGGAGCATGAAACCCAGTTACAAATATTTACAAACAAAATTTTGAAGTTGGATCTAAGCAAAATGTCGAGAAAAGGTAAAAAGCTGGTTAAAGTGTAGTGACTAGTGACCAAGAAACCTTTTTCTTATTAGTTTGGTCAGTTAAGTCGCACAAGAGTGTTGTGCAAAGTTTATTATTTTCCTCACCTCTTATAAAATTTCCAAAACGTGGTGTAAATGTTGGATCTTTGAGTACAAGTTAAGGACTTGAAGCTCCCTGATTACTGCATTAAACTTTCTTGTTTTAGTCTAACAAATACATCAGCCAAAATGCAAACTTAGGAAACAGTGTCTTTTGGTATTCCACTTTTAGCTAAAAACAAAGTGGACAACAAGTTAGTTACCATGTCTTGCCAGCAAGATGACAACTAAATGATCATGCTACATATCGTGTGATTGAAGTGCTTTGGGTTCAATTCCCGATTAAGGCAGTTTGGGTTTTTACTTTCTTACCTTCTCTTACACTTGCCTTTAATTAATTAAATGATGTCAGAGTTTGACCTTTCTAAAGATGATCACTTCTTACGTTAAGTCCTCAAAACAGTGATTATTAGGAACTTTGTAGATGCTGGTACTCCTCATGATAATAAAAATCCAGAAGAAAGAGTGTTCAGGGCTTAAATGTGGAAGTAGAGATTGTTTTGTTGTGGTGTTATATTGATAATATGTGTAACATTATATTTCCATCCAAGCTTTTGAGTGTTTCAAGATATTCTTCGAGAATGTAAACCTTAATGAACACAAGCTAAAGAAGACAGCAAACTCCTACACAGTGGAGAAACTAGAGCTTATAGGTATCGATTACTTGTGGAAGATCATATTAGAAATGCCTTCAGAGGAGATTGCCATGCTTGCTGTCAGACTGTTGATGAGGATGAGCTATACGTGGCTTTCCCATAAGCTGAAGAAGGTTGGTTGAATGGATAGTAAATTTTATTGCTGTGACAACATTTTTTAGTTTCTGGGAATTCATTTTTAATCAAAATTTTATATGGTTCAATGGTCTCGCCTCTTCAGAATGTGGCTGTTGACAAGTGAAAACATTTAAATACAGTTAAAAACATTAGAATAATAATGTTAAATATTCAAGAAAATATTAGCATGCAAAAGATCTGGAAATTTGTAGAAGCTCTGTGGTGTCCAGTATTTTTCTTTGTTCTAATTTTTATAGTATTTTTTTATATCACTCTTAGGATACTGTTAACATTCATAAGAGATTCATTTTGGAATGCTACAGAAGACTTGAGGTAAGTAGAGTATTTTGTTTCATCACTTTCAATATACGTTAGTTACGAAAATTTTCGAACCTTAAACTTTTGGACATTAAATTTCGGACAAAAACCTTTGGAATATTTTACAGGTCTACAAATTTCGGACAAACGACAAATTTAAATATTCTTTGAAAATTCGTCAATAAAACTGTTTATAAAGAACACCAAGCCTACGAAATGCCAAAATGCGGAGAGTAGTGAAACAATTTGATTCAAAAAACGAGGTAAATCTGGAGGGTCACTTGTCAACTCCCGGGAATCTGTCATTGTATCGGAAGATGGTAATTAAAACCAGTTGTAAAACTATTTTACAGTCTATTGAAATATTAAAATGGGCTCCTTATCGCAATAAGCTTTCAAATCTTGTGATATTAGATCAAAACAAAAACTAAGTAAATTTTAAAACTTTCAGAAATTTTGATGCGCAAAAATTGATTTTTTCAGACGATTTCCTTTTGTCCGAAAATTTAATAGTCCAAATATTTTCGTTTTTGAAGTATACTTACCTAGTGATATCTCTGTATGTTTTTTTAGAAAATTGTCAAAAGTCTATTAGGATATTTTGGAACAAATAGTTTTAATAAAATAACCAAAGTCATAGCAGAATGCGATTTGTTTCAAAATCTTCTGTTACAGACAGCAATGTCAGCATTAGGACCAATATCAATAACGCAAGCAGCAAGTTGTGCTGCAGCAACTGTCACATCACCCATTACTCCAGATGTACCAGTTGGCTTCACTGCAACAAGGTCTGTTGTTCCATGAGTATCTTTCTTAACAGCTGTAGCTGGCTAGGTTTAACATAGATGCTCCAGGTTGAATGCACCAATGTAGCTTCACAGCAAAAATGCAGTGGTTCTTTGAGTGTCTGTCTTAACAACTGTGGCTAGCTAGGTTTAACGTAGGGGCTGCAGAGTGAGAGCACCAATGTAGCTTGGGTTAGTGGCTGTGACTTGTGACTGGCTAGGTTTAACGTACTGTTGCTAATTAAACATGTGTCTATGGGTTATCTACAGAGCTGTAAACCTCTTGAGTGTGGAAAGAATCCTTCTTTTGGCGGAACATTATGTCATTGCTGTTGAGGTAAGCTATTTTGAGTGAGTTTGAATGCCTTAAGTAGTCAAATTCTGCTTTTCAGTGGTAAAAGAACCATAATACTAAGTGCAAGCCTGTTTCTCTTGCTTCATAGGTCCTCATTTGATTTTAGTTTTCTCAGAACTGCCATATCATGTACACTTTTCAAAAACCCTGCTCGCTTGACCTCATCTTTCTTTTCTCATTCGGTTTGTATCAGGACCACACATA
Organism: Hydrozoanthus sils; assembly: GCA_027575215.2. Taxonomy (NCBI): domain Eukaryota; kingdom Metazoa; phylum Cnidaria; class Anthozoa; order Zoantharia; family Hydrozoanthidae; genus Hydrozoanthus; species Hydrozoanthus sils. The sequence continues at coordinate 28,231 of JAOBRD020250920.1, forward strand.
CCATGAACTTCCAAGTGCCCCTTCTCCTTTGACATTTGCTTGTCTTTCATTTCTCATTGGTCTCTTCTGTCCCAGGACCATCATGCTGGACCAAGAACTCTTCTTCCCCATGGAGCGTCCTTTCATGGTTACCCTTTACAAGTCGATGTCAGCTGTGATCTTCCTAAACAGGAATTCTCCATACAGGTATGATTTTGAAAATGATGGAAGGACTCAAAGTGTTTCAATAGCTTATTAAGTACATTATGTTTGCAAAGAAAAGTGTTAATGTTGCTTAATTGTTTTTCTTACAGTGCCACAGAAACGAGAGTTTGAAGTCTGTTAGGCAAAGAATTGCCAACAGATTCAGTGCTAATCCAGAACAAGTGCAACTTTTTAACCGTGATAAGTTGGTAGGTATCTATCCTCAACACGTTCAGAATAGTATCTTGTAATTTATATATTTGTAGTAACAACAAAAGACGCCAAATATCTTCTGTAGAAAGTTTATTCATACCAACTAGATATTGCCCATGGAGTGAGTTAAGGATAAGTTTGGGGAATTCGTTGATAGAGCTGTTAATTTACCTCTAGATTAATGGCTTTAGCAGTTAGGAACTAAAAACTTAAAGCTTTTTTCTCTCTTTTTTTTTTTAAATTTTAAGCTGATGGCATCCAAGGATCAGAAACTCCTGTATCAGCTCAACTTCGAAGATGAGCAGATATTGTTTGTGAAGATTACTGGAAATTCTGTAACAACAGTTCCCACAAAAGAAGATGTAGAGGTAAGGGCCATGGCACACAGTAATGTATGTTTGCTAGACGATGTAGCTCAGTTGACAGGTACTTTAGGTATATACTATCCTTACATGAAGCACACATCAACTCTGCTCTATTCTTTTGTGACTTTGTAAGATGTTTGTTTTTTGTTTTACAGTCTGAACTAATGTGAAAAATTTGGAATACTTCTTTGAACTTTGTGATATTTTGTAAATTGAAGCCATGGGATTCTTGGAGGAATATAAGCACTGTGTATACAATGTAGGTGTTTATTATATGATAATATATTATTTGATTTTTTCCTTCTTCGATACGGTGTTGTAAATCCTAATGAGTTATACCATGTATAGATTATTTCTATAAAATATAGTGAACAATTTTGGTTCTTTGTAGATGCAAGATCAAATTACCAGAGTTGAAGAGGTAAGGCAATTTTGAAATATGTCACGTATAGTTTTTGTGAAGCTGCATTTGACTGACAAATTTAATTAGAAAGACTTACAGTGAAATTATCTTAAAAGCTGTAACTAGTAAAAGAGAGTTGTAACCCAGTCCCGAACTAACCATATTTTGTTAAAAAATTCTCTGAATTTTGTGACCTTCACAGGGGGGAGCAAGTGGATCAAGCTGGCAGACTTGTGCTCTAGAACAGGTGTGGGTGATTATTGTTCTTGCCAGGGTACTGCTTTAGCATCGCATAGCTCATCATATAACGTGCGTGTTGATTGGTTAACTACAGTGAATATTTTTTGTGGAATGCCCACAGTTTTGTTAAAAGCAGTATGCTGTATGGATGACAGAGAAGTGCGGATTTCGTGAAAACTATCGTTTACACAAACATGAAATGACTGTTTCATTTCGACTGAAAATAAAACTTGTGAATGGCAAACTCTAAATTTACTACCGAAAACAATTAATTTCTAAATTTTAAGCTCAAACTTCCGTTTTTTGAGCGACCAAAAACTGCTAACTTTAGGCTTAGCAAGCACTCGCCGTCGACAACTCGAACTTCAAGTTCAAGTAAACAAGACAGCTGTAAGAAATTACAACAAAACCACTTACTGTAACAAAAATGGTTAACTTGAAATATCTGCGTGAGTTAACAGTACATGAAAAGGCTGATTGGATTAAGAGTTATACAGCCACAGCCCACAGGAAAAGCATTGAAGAATGTCAAACAAGTTAGCCGGATTCAGCAAGTCATCGTAACAACAAGCAACAGTGCTGCACTGAGTAAAACTCAGTTTAGTTGTACTTTTCCCCACAAACGAGCGTTGCAGGTCTGCCATAAGACCAAACAGTTTCCTCAAGTAAATTTCTCGACAGATAGTTAGTGAGGTTTGTTCAGTGGTGCAACTCTTCAGTAAAATCTGTCACCATTCGTCATCACCACGTGTAAATACAACTACGAGCCAGTGATTTATTTTTTCCTTCGGCTTTCGCTTTGTTATTCTAAAAAGTGACCAAACAAGCTTTCAGTTTTAGATTGGCCTTGGTTTGAAATCATAACAAAAATTCCTTTTCAGAAACAATACTCAGTACTTACTTATTTAGAGTTTATGACTTTTTGCTGACGTTTGTTTGTTCAATAAAGTTGGTTGTGTCGGTTCGTGTTTATCAGAGGTCAAATTCATTGTCTTGTAATTCACCACTTATCAATCCTTGTCAGACATCTGAGTTGTCACTGTATGTTAAACAGCAAAGAGTCCATTTTTTACTTTAGATTTTTCTATTTTCCTGTGAGAGTACATTTCAATGAGTAGTGAAATTGATCTCACCCATTGCCTTGTCATGACTGTGAGCGCTGCACTACACTGATTGGCTGATGAAAAAGGCAGCCGAGCATTAGAATTGGCTAACCAAAAAGTTTAAAGAAATAAACTGCTATGCGATTAAAGGAAAATCCAATGCGTGACTCGTGAATTCCATGCTAAATTTCACTTGAAGAATCGATATCGGTTCTTCGTGTGGATTTACCTATAGAATAATCTCGAGTTTCGTATCTATAGCTCCCTATTTAATTTCTGAACAGCAACATTAAAAACCATAAAGTCTTCAAAACCGGATCTAAAATGCGTAACGTTTTGCTGTCATTACTCATATCAAGCATTCTTGAAATTAGTCAGTCCTAGTCAATTTATCAACATCCACTTCTTCTCATGTATCACATACAAAACAAGTCAATTTGTAATAAGGAAAAGGGAATTGGATAAAAAGCATACTTCTTCCAAACTGATTACCTAAAAGTATGAGTTCTAGTTTTGTGTTGTGATGCGTGTGTGTTTTGTGCCTTGATTGGCATAGCTAAGACGGTTATATTTATGTAAGCATAGAAGGACTAGCAGACAACGAAATTTTTGTTGACCCAGAGGTTTACTTAAACTAACAAAATTATAAAACTGTTTGAACCAGGAGCGTGTAATGCCAGGTGTTATTATGGGCACGGAGTGCAAAGCATTTGACAAGTTGTACCAGCTGGCAGAGCTTGAAGAACCAAACATAACAGCTCGTGTACAGAGTCTTCTTTTGCTGCTTCCAACAGACCCAGATGTCTTGGAGACGCTTGACTCCTTGGGACCACAGGTACATTGTTTGATACAGGCATGTTTAGAAAGTCTTAGAAAGAGGTGATTTAGAAAGTTTTGGAGTTGGTGATATAGAAAGTCTTGAAAAATGGTGATTTGGAAAATCTTGGAAATTGGTGATATAGAAAGTCTTGGAAATTGGTGATTTAGAAGTCTTTTAAATTGACAATCTACAAAATCTTGGAAAATGGTTATTTACAAAGTCTTGGAAAAAAGTGATTTACAATACAAAATCTTGGAAATTAGTGATTTAGAAAACCCTGGAAATTGACGATTAAAAAAAGTCTAGAAGAACTGTTTTTTAGAAAGGCTTGAAAATGATAATTGTTCTTTGCTCGCCTTCTCTGTCAGCATTATGGAGAAGTCTTCCAAAATAATCTATTATGAAAAGCATTTTCCCCGCGGGGCGATTGTTATTCCATGTGTGTTTTTTAAACTTACTTACTGTGACTCTGCTTCATGGTTTTTTGAACAAGTTCATCTGTATTTTTAATTTGATCGCCTACTGGTTGCCGAGAGGAGAGCAAAGTTTTCTACAAACCTAAAGAAACTAGTTATTAACTGATTAATTTTCTTTTAGTTTGGAATGAGTTGTTCTCCAGGTGCAGCAGCAGAGGACAAAAGTAATCGATCCGTTGTTCTACAGAACATGTTCAAATGTAGTGCAGCAAATATGTCACCCTTCAGAGTACAGTATAACTTAGAGGTAAGATCATCTTTTAACAAGTCAGTCACATTATTTGCTAAAGGATTTCGTATTATCACTTTTGAGGTAACTAGCAATGCATAGACTGTTATTATTGAGACTTTTTTAGTCCCTTTTATATTTTAAAGCTTGTACTTTCATATTTTGAAGTATTAGATATGTTATAATAACGTCAAAACGTCCTCGATTTCTTTATCTATCCTTCTTTGTTGTTATAGTTTCCAACCACAGGTTGTGCTTTACAAAGTTAGTGTGCCTTGTAGTTCTAAGTTTTCTTTCAGCTCTTGTGCCCTATTCGTTTCCAGAATTGTTTGAGACAAATGTCAATAAAGAGATAATTTTGCAGCATTCTTCCGCAAATGTGAATGCTAATTAATACTCATCTTGCTAAGTGATGAATAAGAGATACAAAATAGACCCGCAATTTTGAATTTTTCTGGATAAAAGTATCCGCTATAGGCGAGACTCGGGAAATGTACCATTGAAAACTTTAACAGTTACAGACATTTTAAAATCGATAAAAATGAAACAATTTTTTGGCACCATATTAGGTATATTTGATGGACTGATATAAGACACACAGGACCTAATACGTCAAACTTTTGGTAAATCTCCATAGCGGAGCGAACACTTTTGGCAGGAAAAGTTGGGCAAAATTGTGCTACAAGCTGTAGCTCGGCATATTTTCATCGTATGAAACTTCACAAACCAATGCTTTTCATTGTGCCCGTTTTGATTTCTTGTATATAGCTGTTAACATTCTCGTTGATCTTAAACAGGTATTGAGCAGTAAGCTCATGCCAACAAGAGACAGAGATGGCGGCGCCAGTGCCAGAGTATTCAAGGACAACTTCCTAAGTGCTGGGGGACTCAAGTATGTTTCAATACAACTGTTTTATGCATCAAATTACTTAGGCGACTATAGAGTTTCTGCTGATTTCATTGGTGGAGGCTGGCGTGTTATGCCAGTCATGATCACCTCATGCGAGAAAGGATTTAGCTTTGTACTGGCCTTGGCAAACATGTTTTAAATGTTAAATTGTCAATTTTTTTCTTGCTAAATTGTCTTTTTTTATACAACTCGATACAGAAATCGCTAGGTTTTTAACACTTATCTTATGCAATTGAGGTGGATAGTGGCAGAATATCTATATTCATTAGGCCACTTATCCATCGAAATTGAAGTAGGTTATTCTAAAAGTGTTTTAGTATATCCCAGCAAGGCAACTCATCTGATCTACAGAATTTTCCTTTCAAGACAAATGAAAGATTTGTAAGAAAAAGTACTTTTAGTAATTGAATCTCAGTGTGTGACGAAACTTGCGCATGAGCAGTTTACAGCAGCAAATGTAAAAATAAAGCTTACTGACTTTGAAATAGTTTTAAATCAAACTTTGTTGCCTTTTTTGTGTTTTGAGGAATAGCACTTTCTGAAATATTTTCAATTTCGTTATACGTATTGGACGCGAAACGTCCGCCATTTTGTTTTAGCGTCATTATCTACTTTTTTGGACACAGGGAGTTTGATCATGGCGTTCGCAAAGACAATAAACATTTGCACATACATGAATATTAGTATGGGCTCAACTTTGCCTCGTTTGCTACCACTAGCTATGTACTTGTGAGTGTTCAAAAAGCCAATATTCAGGATAAATTCAATCACAATCGGCCAATTTTCCTTGATTTTCCCCCTTTCTTCACCTAATTTCTTCAGTTGTTCGTACTTTCCAATTATGCTTGTCCCCAAACCCGCCCCAGTCTCAGACGAGCGCCTGAGAAATAATAGAAGAAGTAAAGGAAGGGAACTCCAGTCATGTGATGGTTTGATGATACCTGCACTTTATCTGGAACGGAAGTCAAATTTGAAAATCGTTCAGGTATCTCAGATTTAATGACAGCAGATCGGGTAACCAAAACAAACATTCAAAATTTTCAGAACGTTTTTTAAACCATAAACCATTGTTTTGCGCCGTCAGTCAAGCCAGTCAAGCTGGTCAAGATTACTTCCGTTCCAGATAACTTGGGGGTCACATTGAAGCGTCAACATAGAATCATTCAAACATTTGAATTTGAGTTTTAGAAGTAAATATTGTGCAAAAAAGCAGTGGTTGCACTGGCTTCAAGCAAAGTTTACACAATCATAGCAAAAATAGGGGCAAAATTGAAAATTATCAATCAGCTGTTATTTTGCTCTTTGGATTATCACGTGATTTCTCTTTCCTCCCTTACTCCTTCACTCCTTCTGCACTCTCCATGGGCGAAGTTTCTTCTGGGGCCTTGGCCAAGTTTATTTTGCCTCCGGCATTATATTTTGGAGCCTGGGGGCGGTGTTGGTTGGAGAGTATGAACGATCGAAGAAATTGGGTGAAGAAAGGGGGAAAATCAAGGGAAATTGGCCGGTTATGAGTGAATTGTCCAGGGTATTGGTTTTTTGAACCCTCTAAGGTACATAGAGGTGGCAAACGAGACAAAGTTGAGCCCATCTTAATATTCCTGTAGATACAAATGTTTATTGTCTTTGTGAACGCTACGATTGAACTCCCTGTGTTTCAGAGGTAGATATTGTCTCACATCTACTATTTCCAAACCAATCAAATCGTGCGTAGCCGAGCTGGGATATACTAATAGTTTTTACTAAATATTTATGGCGTCTTAGAAGTGCTCACAGAGAGGTCGATGTAAGATATTGTGTTGTATTTTATTGTGTGCACAGTTTTTGTACTATGTTGTACTGTACTATATTAAATCTGCTATGGCTTTGGATTGTGTAAAAATAGAATTGCCATCTTAGCAAAGTAAGAAAAAACGTTTTCACCTCTTTTCATGTTTCTTTTTCAGTATTGTAATAAACATTCTCCAAAAGGACATGTTTCCTGCTGATGTCGATACTGCCATTCGACGAGGATGCTATGCAATATGTCTACAGTTGGCCAGGTCAAGCCACTCTTATAATCACTTTAGTTGCTGGAGACCGCTATTTTATCGTTTATCGTTAGTAAGGCTCGTTTCAAACACCATGCTACAGACGTGTTAGCTAACCTGACCTTAGAAAATCTGGCTTTACAGTGATGCGTTAACATTTTGGAGAAAGGATGTAATCAAAATTTACATAATTTCGTATGCTTTATGAAAAGTTCCGAAATTACCTGATTTTGTTTTTCTATATATGTAGTCCCTGAGTGTTGTTTAATTTCACGGAAACTCATATGAAACAAAATTACACTTTTGGAACTCATTTTGTTGTCAGTATTGTTTGACAAATGTTGTCCTGTCTTTAATTGCTTTATTATGATACGTGTTTATATTTTTTGATATGCTATTATGAAAATGATACCAACAGTTCTATGAACAGGTTTGGAGAAAGTCAATGTAGAAAGAACTGTTCACCTTTGATAGTGTTTTATTCCTCCGTTGTCAGTGATCAGCTTGTATTTGCTCACTATTTCTTGCCACATATTTTCTTTTAGCAAGTTGGGAGAAATTGGACGTCAATATTGTTAGGTGTGCTCCACTAAATTATCCTTTGTACATCCATAGGTTTTTACTATGTGGCCAGTCCTCCGAAAGCTCTTTCGTAGCTCCACCTACCCCACCCCACAGGGAAACTGCCACCGTTGCTGCATCTCCTATTGCCTTGGCAACAGGAACAGTGGACTATGAGGGTAATGATTTCTTTAATAGTTCTGGTGTGGAACCAAAGAGACCGCGATCAAGCAGCATGATTGATGACGTACCGGCAGCCATAAGAGTGGCTATAGAGGTTCGTACCTTTGGTAGAATTTTTTGCCTCAGTTTCTTACTGGTTTTCAAAATATCATCCCAAGTAGCCAAGCATTTGTCACAATTAAGTTCTGTAATGATTTATCAGAGATTATAGGGGGACTTTGTATTGTCACAGTAATTTAAATTCTGAGAAATGTTTGTAAACACAGCAAACCTTTCATTGTAAAGATACAGCCGTGAATTTTCTCTAACCCAGTATGGATGTCAAAGTAGCTGCTGGCTGCCAGCGATAGCCGTCAAATTTGTGATCCTTCTGGCGACTTTTATTTTCAATTGCAGTTTACGATGAAGTGATTGTATAAAGGGGGAATCAAAATACAGATAGCATATTGTAAGATCAGAGATAAACCTGGTTTCATTCCCTCAAAATCACTGCAATTTAGAGATGGGAAACATTGATTTCTTGCTACAATGTTATGTACAATCTGTTCATGCCAAAAACAGCCAGCCAAATTTATGGTCTACATTGAACAGCCTATGAAATAAGGCATATTTTCAGAACATTATTTTGAACCCTGCAGTGTTCAACATGACTATGACTTGTCCAAAACTTGGATTTACTGAATTATGTTTTCTTTTTTCGGGTTAGTTATTATAATGATGTATTTAAAACTGTCAGATCAACATAGCTTTTGCCGTGTTTGAATTAACTGGCTTTTGAACAACTGGACCAATGAATTGAGTTGGGTCATTCCATAGTATTTCGTCTGTAGCGGAGGGGACATTCAGAGACAATTTCAGAGACAATTTCTTTTATTACTTCAATGAATATAAAATGTTTCTTTTGCTACTGCTTTGAGGTTTTAGGCCTCCCAGTGGGTAACCATTTGTGCTATTTTGTTCTTACTGGTAAACCATAGCTGTAGTAAGATAACCAATAATACGCCGTTGCGGAGGGGACACAGAAAAAATGCTATTTTTCTATTTCTGTTTTCATATCAAAAGTTCTCTGAAACCCATGGTTATTCATAAAGTTTATTCATATGTATTTGAAACTGTCAGATTAACATGGCTTTTGCAGTGTTTGAATTAACTGGCTTTTGAACAACAGGGCCAATGAATTGAGTAATAAATTCTATGAAGCACTAATCCTATTCATTTACCCCCGATAATATAGACTATGGGCAGAGATGACTTTGCAGAGACAATTGCCTGTCTAATGAGAGTTGCCTGGGCCGCAGCTGCAGGACGTTTGCACCTGGCAGGGGGTCGACAGCGGTTGTCCAGCCAAGGCTCAGATGACGATGGGGGAGGGGGTGGGGGAAGTGACACAGAATCACTGAAGTCGTTTAAGTCAAATACGTCAGGCTCGATAGCTTCAGAAGTTACTAATATGGTAAGAACAAACACATCGGAAACATAAGGTATTAGAAATATTATAGACTGTTATTAGAAACAAAAAATATTGTTAGAAATAACAGATGTTACTGACACAAGTTGGTAACTGTGTGTTCAATCTAATATAATTATATCTGCTCGTCGTACAGAGCCTGTTATTCTTTTAGTCTCTGTAAACAACAGCAGATTGTCATGTTTATTTCATATTACAAAATCTCTTATGGATTTGCTTCTGTGGGACAGTTAAATGCCAGACAAGCATATGACTGCTGACAGAATCATTCGGATAATTTTTGCAAACTCTGCAAGCCTGACCACGACCCACTCTGGTCGCAAACACTACATTAAGCTGTGCAATTGCTTTTATTGTTGAATAATTGATTAATTGTTCCTTGTTGCCGAGAGTGTCACGCCCTAACATTTTGAGCTCTGTGTTGTCAAATCCAAGTGTCAGGATAAAGTGATTGTGCAAACTAACTTTTTTGATATTGCACTAGGAGATGGCAGGGTCGTTCTTTTCTGGAACTACAATAAATCTAAACTTTGTTTTCCCTTCTAGGATGTAGTGATTGTAGCAGAAGCCCTGCAGCTTTTAGTACTCTGTCTGCAACTCAGGACACAACTAATGGGTATGATGTTGTTTTAGATGGTAGTAATGATTAAGAATGAGTAATAATGATAATAATAATTTTGCTATTCAGTTTGTAAAGTGCGTTACAGTTAAAATAGTTTTCTTTTGTTATTTTTTAGCCATTATAGCCATTGTGTTACTGTGTTTAGCACTGTTTCAGATAAGAGACGGGTCTTGTTTCAAAGCCCTGACAGAGAAAGTTTCCTGACTCGTCAGAAAAAAATCATGTAAATTTTTAGTTAAATAAATGTAAATTAGAATTAAGTCTTAAAGAACTTTAACAGAAAGTGATCCTCATCATAGAAATCAATGGCTGTGCCGAAATTTTATTGCTTGTCATTAACCTTTTCCTGAGAAATTTGCATTGATAAAACTAGGCGCCATCTTTGGTGGCTACTGCCTGGTAACTAGGTAGAGAGCCATTGAGTCATCGGTTGTGTGGGTTCGTGAGTAAGAGTTTTCCAATCTTTGTTTTTTTCAAACCAAAAAGACCAAAGACCCTCAGATAGTTTACATGACCCATCCCCCCTCCTCCCCGCTTAGAAAATGTAATTGGAACTCTGGTTTAGTAATGCTATCTTATGGTATCGAAAAAGCAATGTAGTTTAAAGAGTTTATCTGAACTAATTCTCTTCAGTTGACAAGTTAAAGAGTATATCACATGAAAAATCTCTGTGAATAAACCTTGCTAAATGAGGAATAGCGGTGAAGACATTTTGTCAAAATCTTTTATGGTTCTTGAGATATTAACATTTTAATGTTTTCAACTGATGACGACACATTGTTGGCAGGCAACATTTCAATTTTTTTAAATCTGCTGTAAATCCATAACCTATGGAAGAATTTTAACCGAACTTGGGCTGATGATGTATCTGGAGGTTTTCCTCAGAATAGTTATTGATTTTTGTTGTCATAGCAACAAACTGGGTTGCAGGCCCCAGATGAGGGTTTCTAAATTAATGAGGTTTTTCGTTAATCCAGAAGTTGTGCAACATATTAATTACAACACAATTTCTATTTTTCTTACCATGTAAAAGAAAAAACAAAGATTTGGTCTAATTGTCTCGGTGAAAGTTCTTGAAATAACAGAAAATTTGTTTTTGTACAAATGGAGCCTGGTACCGAGTTTGTTGCCATGATGATGAAATATTGTTACTGTTCTGAAGAAAACCTCAAGTTACATCACCAGTCCAAGTTTGGAGATAACTCACCTCAGGGTTATGGATTTGCAGCAGATTTTAAAAAATTGAAAAGTTGCCTACCAACAAAGTGACCTCATCAGTTGAAAACATTAAAATGTTAGTATCTTGAGAACCATAAAAGATTTTGAGAAAATGTTTTCATCTCTATTCCTCATTTAGCAAGGTCTATTCACAGAGATAACAATTTTTCATGTCATATGCTCTTTAAAGATACACAGTAACAGCATGTTGGGGGGGTCAACCTAAGTAAAATGCGCTTGTCATGTCCATCAGCTTCCGCCGGATGGTTACGGGGGAATCGCAAGCAAAAGAAGCCATTATTTTTGGGTGGCCGCTTATTTAGTATAGGTTGAAAACGTTTGTAATTCGAAGTAGTCTTTGACAAAATTAACTTGTATTATGAAATTTAAAGGGGAACTCCAGGGATAAAGTAAACTGCTTTTTTTTCATGGTTTTGATTATATATTACCCTCAATTTCTAGAACAGCCGAGATTTTTTACCTTAAATTTGTGAAAAAAAACAAATGGAAATTACACCATTCGTTAAGATTATAAGGGTCAGCAGTTATTTGTGATGTAACCGCGTCAAACAAAGATTGCAACAATTTTGCGGGGTTTTCAAACTTGCACTGCTTCCAAACTAGAAGTAGCAGTTCGTTACAAAAGTGCATTTTTTCCTGCTCCCGCTGTAAAGGGTTTTTTGCGACGCGGATTTGACGCGGTGACGTAATTGAAGTTACGCTGACAATTTTCTGAGCCGTCGGTTCATTTATATTTTTACTTGAAAATAACTCCGCTTCAAATGCCAATTTTTTCACCAGAATTATTATAACAAATTAATTCTTGGAATCTTGAGCATTTATTGTAGTCAAACTTGCTCACATCCCTGGAGTTCCCCTTTAAAAGTCATTCCTTTTATGCATACTCTTCAATGTAGACATTACTTACTAGTTGCTTTCGGAACTCTATGGTATTTAGAAGACCATTCAGTAATGGAAGTTTTTGTACCATGAAATTACACTTCGAAAAGGATAGGGTTGAAATATTTGGCAAATTAGCATTAAAACTACCTCACTGCCCAAAATTACAGGTTTGCTCAGAAAAGTTACCTTACTCTGATTTGTGAAGTTTCCTCTGTACCTTTTCTTAAATTTTTCATCAGGAAGCCATGGACTTTTTGTTTTTTTGAATATGTTTTCTTTTCTATTCTGTATGTTGTCATAAATTGGTTATCTTCGCTGTAGTAAGTTTTAAGGTGTTCATAAAGTGCTATTGTACCAATTTGCCGATGCACTGAATAATTTTTACAAAAAAATAATTATGTAGTTGTCTTAGAGATAGTTTTGTAAGTAGCATAAGTTAGGGAGAACAAGGAAAATCTAGATACTGAGTCCTGAACCAAGATCTTAATGTTTGTTGTAATGTTGTGCAGAAATCGTGAAAGCATCTCTTTATATTTTTGGATTGTGGGTGTTACTCTCAGTTAATTCAAACTTTATAATTTTGTTAGTTATATTGTAAGGGTTCCCACCAGTCAGCGAAAAGTGAGGAAAAATTTCTCTGGCCAATGAGTGGGAACCATGTTGTACAAACCACATTTGGATTTAGTCAATGTTTTAAGTGGTTGTCAATGTATGTTTTGGCTTAATGTAGACTATTTATTGCCCTACAGGTGTGTTTTATTACCTTCCAAATGTGCACGAATTTATACTAGAGATTTTAATAGGCTCAACAAACCCACAGGTACGGCCTTATCACTGTAATAATTAGGGGACTTTAACTGCAATAAAATAACTTCATTAGAGTATTCATGGACACATTGTATTCTCTTTTTAACCTCTCAGCCTTTCTGTTTTTTTTGTATACCAGCTGATATGGGGTCCCATGCCAAGAGTACATATTTATTTTTTACACATATACAAGTACTTTACTGAAAAATACGCAACTGGTAGATTTCGTACGAAACTACATCCAGGATATGACTGACATGTTTTCGATATCCTCAATGGTGAAGAAACCGTTGACGTCACTTATTTGTTTTTCCCGCTTATTTCTACGCAAACAAACACTCATAATAAAACGAAAATTAAATGTTGGCGCAAACTGTCTCCTCGTAGAAAAAAAGGTTTTTGTCGTTCGCCTCTTTTTTCCTCTCAGAGATAAACTTCATATCATTGCTCCACCGTGTTATATCCTTTATATATTTTTCCTGCATAGTATATATATATATATATATATATATACCAATCACAAGCATCCGCATTCTCCGTCTCTCAATAAATTTTAGGTAAACA
>JAOBRD020250921.1:0-24112 GCA_027575215.2 Hydrozoanthus sils
CCCCCCCCCCCCCCCCCCCGGAATAGGTTGCCCCGTTTATAAGCCAATCCACAACCCCTCACGAAGTTATATAAGCTCAGGGCTTTAACGATGGATTTTACTGTATTTTATGGCATTTTGGCGGGGATTTTGAGCTCGTGTAGAGAAAAATCTCCACCACAACCACCCCCCACCCCCTCTCCCCCATGAAAAAAAGAGTATCGGGAAAGCAGTATGAGATCGTTTTAGCCTGATTATATTGGCTCTATTCAAAGCTGCTGTTTAATGGCTATTAAGATGTAACGTTTAACGACGGCTTACTAACCATTATGCTGAAGTGGTGAAAATCACTGCTGGACACAAATTCGAAAGACTTGGTGTACTTATTACTTATCATCGAACATAAGCTCACAAACGAAATGACCATAGTTGTCCGGGCGGCAATATTTAAGGACAAACAGGAGCAGTGGTTGACACAAGCCAGACCGCATTTTTCAAAGTTATGAACTTTCAAAACTTCGAGCTATGCAAATAAATCAAACACGACATCAACAGGTCATCCTAAATATATTTTAAAACAGGTTAATCAACAGATTCATACAGCGTTATCCTATTTCAAAGACCGCAGAACTAAAATCAAAATTATTCTCAATACTCTACTTTAAGGCCAGTCCAAAAACTAAGTTTTCATAAAATGGATACTTATACAAGTAGTGAGTTAATAAGTAGTCTTGGATAGGCATATGAAAGGAGAAGATCAACCGGTAAGAACTGAAGTTACAGACAACAAAAGGAAACCAGTAACACATCTTTCAAAAAATGTATAATTATTTGCTATTATCTAAATATGTCATGATAAAATGGAGAAACGTTATATCATAATAGGAACAAAAAACAGCAAATCAGAAAAAAATAACTACTTGTTACACAATTTGTTTTATTTTTTTTCTGTCGTTCTTCCTCAACGCCCCTCTCATTAACTTACATAAAATAGTAAATACACTTACTTACATAACGGTCTTAATACCTATAATTCAATTGGGTCATAACTTATGTTATGTAACACGATATTTGGTTTTGCTAACAAGTACGTCAACGACAGAAAAGCAAAAGTCGCATGACATTGAACTTACAATTATATATATGGCTGATGCAATACCGCTCTGTTTGGTGCAATTTGCATGTAACACGTGATATTTGTTCAGATGTTTCTCTCAGCCAATCAATGATAAGGAGTACATTTTGTTTAATACATCAGCCATAGTTTTTGGACACGCATTGATTTCTGCTTTGAGTCGTGTAACAGCTTCGGGCTACCTCAGTTGTTCGAAACCCATTTTAGTGGAAGTTTGGAACTGCTCAGAATACCGTCAGTAATCATCAGAAACTAAAAGTGTTACGGCAAGTGGTATTTTCGAAACCCTTTTCAGAAAATATACTCATTCGGGATCGGGTGAAGCTTTGCTAAACTGTATGGTTTGTACAGAGAACGATCCCCAGTATCTCAGTCTCGTACATGTAAAGCTAAGCGTCGGCAAGATCATGAAATAAAAGCTCTACCAACATAAAATGGAAGTATAGTGAGAAATTCTTACACTTATATGTTTTACATTAAAAATGGTTCAACCTTTCTTTAAAGGGTGTGAATGTGGAGAAGAAGAGGAGATGATTTATAGCTCTGTATCGTCACGAACTTAGCTTGCAGCTAGTTGGGTGTTTTCTTGTTGCTAAGATGTGGAATAAAAAGATGATTAGCGCTCGGCAGGTGTTTTGAAATAATGGTGGAACCTTCTTAAGATCGTGCGATAGGGTTAATCAATGCACTACGTACGGCGGTCAGTTGTTAGTGATTTTATGTTAATACTGGGAAGTTTGTTGCAGTTTTCTTGACAAAGTTGTTGTTACTCTAGAAAGTGACAAAATTATCTTTTGTTAAAACCTTCTGCTACTTTTTGAGTTTGTTTGCTTGATCTAAAGAAGTTTTGTTTACTATTTATATACAGCTTTTTGGAAACAAAAGTTAAATTGAATTTTACAATAAAAATTTAAAATTTAATTGAAAACTAAAGAAAAATTGAAATTAATTAAAAATAAACGCTATTGGTGGCACCGATGTTGTTAAGCACATCTAGTCGACTGTTTGCAAATTGTATGGGAGCGCCGTAACGTCCACAAATACAGTAGCTTAGAAACAATTGTAATCTATTTAAGAATGAGCTAGTTAATTGTGTAGGATATAAGAACCTTTTGTTTCAAAATGCTTATGAAAAAAATCAAAAGTTAATTGGATGGTGTCTAGGGTTACATCTGAAGATACTACCGCCGTCCGGATTCTTCTTTTCTCGATTTTTTGAAGGTGATGCACAGTTTGCATTTGATTTATTATGATCTGAACTGTTATCCAGTCATGTCCAGTCAATAAAAAAAACATTTAACAGCAATGATCAAAGAAGACAGCCTGCGTTAAAGTTATCGCAAAAATCGGTATATTGAAACCCTAAGAGGCATTCAGTTTTGAGTCAGTCCAAACTCAAGACTGGTTAAATATTTTCAGTGTCAAATTGAAAGTATTGAAATTAGTATTAAAACAATACCATAAACATTAAGTTTATGGTATTGTTTATGGTAACTCTCTATAGATTTTTTTTCTGCAGTTTTGGTTGATTAAGCGTCCAATCCGTCTTCGTAAATTGTTGTTCTCAGTGCTGTAGCAAGTACTAGCAAAAACAGTCTCTTGTTTTCGTAAACGTGTGTACGTCCTGAAAATTATAAGAAGTTAAGACAAAAGACCTTCGTTGAGCTTCCTATTACGCAAGGGACTTATTAGTGCCAACCCGCTAGCTTTTTAGGGAAAATGTCATATTAATTTGTATGTTTTAGGGTAATTTTGAAACCGAAACGTATTTTTTAGGGTGTAAAATTTCTATATGCCTTGGTATTCTGGACTTTTTCGACGGTCATCCCTACCCTTTCAACTCCGGAATTAGAAACCAAATTAAATCACCTACCGAAATTCTCAAAAAAGCAAGATTTAATACGTGAGAACTACTCTACTTTTGGGATGAATTCTAGTTTGAAGGAAGTAACATAAGGATAAAAAAAACTCAGCCTTAATGCAGTTCTCTGAACTCGCCCCTTGTAGCTCTTTGCTTGTAGCTGAAAAGCTATACCGTGCTGATGAGTCCTAACAGGACAAAACAGCTTTCCACGGTTACTCCTGTTACTTGCATTGTAGTTGCTCTTGTGAAGCCGGCATTGCGCATGCGTGTAGGCACTGGGTGGTTGTTTTCATTTTAAAAACTTTAATTTTTTTATTTTTTAGAATTTTTGCCCTCCCCTTTTTTTAAGTT
This sequence comes from Hydrozoanthus sils, assembly GCA_027575215.2. Taxonomy (NCBI): domain Eukaryota; kingdom Metazoa; phylum Cnidaria; class Anthozoa; order Zoantharia; family Hydrozoanthidae; genus Hydrozoanthus; species Hydrozoanthus sils. The sequence goes on from JAOBRD020250921.1 coordinate 3,330, forward strand.
GTTCTACAAAGTACACAGATACGGTAGTTTGCTATAGCCCATTCTTTAGAATAATAATTATTACGTGCAATACAATACAATATAAAACAATATCCTTTATTTTTAGAGGGTAAAAAAACATGTTAACACTCTGGGAGTTTTCTAACACATGGCCCTCTAACACTAAAGTTTACACAATACAAATTATTTAAGAATTTACAAAAGACATTAGTTGCAATCTAAATTAGTTACAACTTATATACCTAGGCAAGTGCATTCTATTCAGTTACAAAATTAACAACTAACATCTTGTATACCTAATCAATTCTTATGATAATCAAACAAAATAGCAGTTACAGTAGAGTAGAAAACGGCACGCAAAGCAGCAAAGATTCTCAAGATGGTAAAAGAAGTAGCGAGTGAAGCGAGCACGTAACAATCACAGTAATAACAGCGGTTCAAACGACTACCTTAATGTTTCTTGAGCTTTCATAAGCTCTTTTAGTAATAATAGAGAAATCAAATTACCGTCTTCTTTTCATTTTTAAAACATGAACGACAACTTTAAGTTTCTTTACAGACAGCGTCTACCGCCTTCGTCCGTGCTTTAATGAAGGCAGTAATGGTGGTGTATATATATACAAGAAAAACGATAACTACTGTGATTGATACTGACACAATATAATTGTGTTAGAAAAATAGTGGTGAATAGCAGTGCAAGTTTAGTATTTTTTTCCTTCTGCCTTTTCTTATCATGTTAGTATCGTTATTTACAAGAGTTTTTTCAGCTGAACTATTTATAGATAGAAGTTAGAAAAAGCAAAAAAATCAGAAAGTTTATGTCTAATTTCGAACACAGAAATTCCGAATTCGTCAAGTACTACGAGATTTCTTAAACAGATAGCGCCCTCTGCAAACTAAAAAGCGATTATACTGATATGATATTGATGCTTTTCCCCTCGGGAATCTGGCATGAGCTTCCAAACTAAAACCTTTTGCAGACGCAAATGACCAAATCGTTTTTTAAATGAAATGCATATTTGTCGCGTCTCCGATTTCAGTTATAAGTTTGTACATAATTCAGAGGGAAACCACATCGATGTTTCAATTCCCCTCCGCCATCCATTTTCTAACGACTGAGCAAGCCGTTCGAACGACAAGTGGATCTGATTTTTTAACTGACTATAGGCAGGCCGTTCGAGCGAGCGGGTCTGATGTCAGTTCTAACGGCCGTTCGAACGAATAGTTCGTTATGTCGCAAAATGTCCCTTTTCCCGTAGAATCTCACAAATAATGAAAAGTAGGAGCATATGCGAATTGAATTAAACCAAAGTCATGCAATGTTCACACAATAGTTGATTCTTTAAGGGAAGCTTTTGAATTTTGTTTTGATAGACCATGGGCGCATGGTGTTTGGATCTCGGACTAATGTTTTTGTCTGAAGTACAGCGAAAGAGAGGAATTTAATTAAGAGTTACTTTGAACAAGCAAAAATTAAAGAAAAAAAGAGAAAAATGCTTAATCTGAATTTAGAAATATTTGATCGTATATGCAAGCATGATCATGAAGCAAAGAAAGCGGCGGTGTTTTTCGTTCTCTGCCCAATTGATTAAACTGAAGGTATATAGTTTTTAAAAAAGCCTATTAAATGCGGCGGTGAGTAATATAAACTTGAAGTATCAGGATTTCGCTACCTGATTTTAATTGGTTTTCACTTTTGACTTTCTATTATCCTGTTTCCACCAATCGCCTTCGTTCTTACTGCATAATTGTATTCATTCACTACCTATATATTAGGCCTTCATTTTCTAAGATTTTTTAGATGCTCAGACGAAGGGCTAACGCTCAAAACGTCAGCTTTTCCCATCATCTCACGGCGACGATAATTTATTTATCATACAATACTTCATCATTAAACTGAAATTCTGGTTTACATTCCTTGCCTTACCATACTCCCTTGTTGCCTTAAAATCAAACATGAGAAAAAATAACAGTGTGGGATAGGGCACAGTAAGAATTGTAACAACCGAGACAGTTTACCGACTTTAGCCGACAATTAACGAATACTGAGTAAACGTGTGAATTTTATTCACAAGGCCCCACGTTTTAATAGGCTATTGTTTAGCTAAATTGCAGCTGCAAAAATGATTTACCTATTAAATCAGCCAACAGAACGAGCGTTTAAACAAGAAACAAAAATAGAGACTTCTTAAAAAACTGAACGTTAAAGATGGCTCTGATCCTCTTAAGTAGAGTGCGGGAACAAAATATCTTCGGGTTTAAGAATGTTTTCTGTGGCAAAATAATTTTCTATCTTCTTCATATCAACATGCAGCTAAAACTCGCGAACAGTTGTCTTGGGAATATAAAATAATCGTTTTAACGAGAAAGAAAAATAGCACCTTATTAACAAACCTGACCCTAATTCTATCAAGTATAGAATGCGGGAACCATATATCATCGGGTAAGATCGATTTTTTTCCATGGACGGATCACTTGAAATCTTTCCAGACCAATTAAGTCTCGCAAACAATTGATTTTGGAAAATATTTCCTTTGTCCCTTGTTGGGCATGGGATTTCAGGCTGACAAACGTTTTACTGGTTTTTAACAAAGACAAGAAGTTTGGTCATGTGTGCTAGTGCTGTGACTTGTAGACAAAACAAAAACCTACAAGCAGCCTTAACTTCGGGTTGGTTGAGTATTAGAGGTAGAGATAATCTCAGGAGACCTTCCTGTGTTCCATACATGACACCTATGTTCCAGAAAAACTATACGGTGTGCATTAACTAAATACTTAGTGAAGAAAGCCAAAACTAATAAACACGACCCATTGAACATAAACTCTGATGAGTTCAGTTTATTTCAACTTTACGCTTATCTTGATCAATTCATTTTAAATCTAAAGCATGTACTTTGATTAAGTGATATAAAGCACTTGAAAAAGTTCCACACGAGCCGAGGCTTACATTGGGTGGCATTAAGCTAACAGACAAAGTGCAATTAATCGTTGAATCAGATCTAGAGATGTTACCTAAATACCTAAACATGCATTATTGATTGCTTGAGGTCTTTATTATTTGAAATCTGTGTTTAACCCTTACGTAACCCGCAAATTTGAGTTTGACTATAAGTAACAACGAGGTTGCTGTGAATCGTTTAATTTGATAGACTATTTTCCCCAAAAATTATACGATTGGTTTCGAATCCCATACACAGCTAGAGTTTGCTGAGTGTGTGTGGTTACACTCTAAGTTACTGCTGGTGCAAGCTCTTTTTTAAAGGAGGCACGTTTTTTTACCACAAATATTACTATTGGGTCGTTATTTTTTACTCTTGAGAAGCATAAACAAGCATAACCAATAATAGTTCATCACCATGATAGGTCAAAAACCTCACTGTTTGCAGGCCCTCTTTATAGTTTAGTTGTTCGAATCTAACCTACGGGTACCCCGTGCATGTTTATTTCAATTACAGTATAGAACAACGTTCTGCATCAAATCCAAAATGGCGGCCCTTGCCATATACATCACCATACAAGCGGTGAAACTTTGAGCATATAATTTGAATTGATAATTTGTAGTTATGTCAAGCAAGAAACAGGAAGCCAAAGAACGGGAAGGCCCATATATATATATATATATATATATATATACCGACCTAGTAACAACAGAGACACAATAAATAATGTTATGCAACACCTTTTAGTTGGGGTATGGGTGGTATAACTTTCAAATGTGGAGACATTTTTATATTAAGAGAGCAACTTTTGGGCAATTCTTCGAAATTTGACCAGCATTTGAGCAACTTTAAGGACATTTTTAGCAACTTCAAGAATATTTTAAGCAGAATCTGTCTATATGCATGCCTATTTGCGTGCCATAAATTTAAATATTGTTTGATAAAACAAATCCAAAGTACTTCTTTTGTTTCCGCTTGTGAATGGTAGTCATTTAATTTCCAGGGGTACAAGTTTAATCTTATAATTGTGCAAGTGTATTTTAACACAAAAACATTGTCATTGTTGGTCTTTCGGTAAGAGGTAGTTGTATACTCTTCCAGTAATACCAGTTTATCCCTTTGTATAAGTGCTCATCAATAATATTAGGAACGTATCATCATTGTCGAACTCTTCATAGAGAGGTAGTCGTCCTTCCAATATAACCAGTTTACCCCTCCGGCGCCATATCTATTACCCAGGTATCGCCCGTTGAGGTTGGAATTATGGCAGCTGTTGTACCACCATGCACCTGTGTACAACAGAGCACAGCTTTGATTACTCGGGTCGTTGTCCTGGTCGTTAGTGCTAAAGAACATCCCGTTATGCCAAGCTAACGCATCACGCACTGTACCCGAGTAGGAGCCCACGGTCAGTTGGTATTCGTTGCTTTCATTATCCACTCTAAAACTTCCATATTTGGCGTACACTGTATTGCATCCCCAGTCTTCTAGATCAACTCGAAGACTTATGGTACTGTTAGAAGTCAATCGATGAATTTTGTCGTTCCCCAACCAGAATTCACCAATCAACGAGCCGAATCCATTCTTGTACTCTGACCACCCACGGTAAAAATCAACGGACCCATCCCATCGCCGTTGTATCACTGTCCAGCCCCCTCCATCAGTTTCCATATCACAGAACACCTTAAAAGGTCCTAATCCGTCAGGGTCGATGATGTAAATTCCGGAGCTAAGTTTACCCGAGGTTCTCAGGGCTTTGCAGTCTGACAATAGAAAAAAAATGTTTGTGGATAACACTGGTTAACGGTAAGAACCTACTTTATATTAAGTGGCGGGTTAACCCAAGTCGTCTAAAAGTGTTTGTGGGGCCATATCTCTGTTACAAATGCAGCTATAGATCTGAGATTTGTCGCAAATTTTTGTCACAATGAGCACTTCATTTTCTCCAAATCATTACTATAGTGTCAGATTTTTTTTTGCTGACAAAAAAATTAAAATTTACAAATTTGTGCAAATAGAACTCCCCCTCTCTGCTCCCCCCTACCCCCTCATTGGGGTGTAGGTTAAGGAGTTCAGAGTCTCCACAGAGTCCCACCCCGTGGGGAGCTCCATTTTCAACTATGCTGGTTTGGGTATTTATATACGAAAACAACGCTGTAACTTTGAATTTGGGACTCCTTTTTAGTACTGACGTCAGCACGTAGAGAACTTCAAGAAACGTTCCCGGAACGACCGTGGCATCTTTGCAATGAAACAAAGTAACATATTCAGTTGAATTCTGTATTAGCTTTTACTTTTGAGACTATTTCTTGTCGTATTTCGAATTTTCGATTTTTGTTTAAAATATTATTTAGGCGGGACTTAACCTAAAGCACGCTTTGTGGCCACTTTTCCTCATGTTTCTTACGATGCCCCCGTCCATGGTTTGAATCTACAAAATCCCTATGCTTAAAATACAGATGAGATGATCGAAGGAGAGTCAGCTTGAATATTTTAAGAATTTTTCGATTAATTTTGAGTTTTATTTTTTTTCTCAAAGATGGGTAATTTTAAAGAGATTTTTTAAACTGGTGATTTTTTGGGAAGTTAAAAAATAATTTTGAAGTTAATATTTGATGTAAAATCGCCAAACCGTTCTCAAACCAAAGCTGTACTAGTCCCTTGTATGGGGGAATGGTTTGGTGGTTTTATTCAAATTTCTTCTCATTCAAATATCTTCTTCAACCTCCTCACTATCCAATAGTTTAGGTTAAGTCCCGCCTTAATAGACCGATTCGGAAAAAATAAGTTCCGGCGAAAAACAATTCCGAAAAATTAACTCCCTTAAGGCAAAAACCTTTTTTCCGAGTTTGAAGATAAATTCAAAGCGAAACTTGTCACAAGTGTTACAAGTTCTACCTACGCACCTACGTAATAGTGGGGTTGCCGTGCATTAATTGGGTTTGACGCCATAATGAGGTCATAGTATTTGGTGTTTCCTTATAATTTTTTTTCTTATGTTTAGAACTCTCTTTTCCAAGTAAGTATAGAGTGGCACATCAAGCTTAAAGATTCATGGTCAACCTTGATGCTAGTGCTTTGCGGGTGTTTTGTTTTAAGGTCCGGTGATTTCGACAGTGTGTCGACCGGCCGTTACATTTTGTATGCTCGTGGCACAAATATTTCTCTTAATACGATGGATTACACTGAACGGACAAAGAGATTAGTGTAGATAACCCTGAAGAGAGACTGGACAAGTAAATCTGCCGCTTGAGGAAAGGTAGAACAATGTTTGGCAAGGAAATCAACAGCGCATGGCTTCTGTTATTAATATTTCACTGATCAGTTTGAAATAATGTTTTTAAACGTCATTGACGATCTGCAGTAAAGACATGTTTTGTTAGCTATTAGCAGGTACGCATTCTAAAGCAAAGGTTTGTGTTAGCCCTCGTCTTTCGCTTTAGATATTGCAATAAAAGCCACGACAATTCGAAAAATTTCACCGCACAGTTTACATTTTTTTTATCCATCCAGAAGATGAAACGTTTTTATTGCTTCTTCCATAGCCTGACTGTTGTAACGACACAAACAATCATAAGTTCGTATTTTCAAATCTTTATTGAATGGTATACACCTCAGAAACAAATCTGATAGCTTAACGCGACGAAAGAAATTGTTAATAATACGGAAGCAGTTTCATTATTGTCACGAAGTCTCACGAGTTTCTCACGTGAGCATTTGTAACCTTGCTATAGCTAAGCTTTCAGAGGGTCTTTTCTGGTGTAAATACATCTTGTGCGGCTAAGCGGCCACGTGATTTAGTCTAAAGGTATTCCATATTGCCAAGTTCGTTAGGGAATTTCGGCTAAAGATTGAACTTTCAAGGTGAATAGACATAAACAGATCTCATTAAGCAGCATTGTCTGATTGGTCTAGTTCTAGTTTTGTTCAGATCAAGTCTGACACTCGACCTAACAAGATGTAAGAAGAAATAAGAACGTCCACCGTAAAATAAAGGTTTCGTTCCTCGTAATCCTTTGCTTTGCAAGTGATTCCTTAAAAACGGGAATAGTTTTAGGTAAGATTCCTTAATTATCCCGTTACATTATCCTTTCTCTATCTGCACTGATCGAAAGTTGAATCCTCCTTAACAGAGTGACTCAATGTTCTACGAAACGAAAAACCCTATTTACCTTTCTACAAAGAAATACGTGGAAAAGAGGTCAAATAGATTCACATAATACTTGGAAATACTAAAAATAGGAATGCAACGATTTTTGTCAGATTTCGACAAATGATTTTTAAACATCCTCGCCTCGCAAATTAGCACGGGGTTGACCATGATTCTTTAATTACATCTTCGAAGCGGTAAACTTGTTTTATAAAATAACCACAGCAAATCTTGCGCGCTGAATGGTAGAGAGCGCAAAAATCGTGCTCTGTAAGATAATACGTGTGTACGTGTACGTATGACTCGCCGCAGACGGCTCGTGAATTTCAACTTCTTTTTTTATCAATCCCCCCCCCCCGCAATCGTGCAATAATGCATGAGAAATGCGTTTTATTGCTTAACTCTAATACGTAAGGTGTGGTATAAAGGATCTTATACTGTACGTGGTAATGATGTAATGTCATGGTTTCAGTTTGAGAGCATTCTGCTCAGAAACAAATAAAACTTTCTAAACGCCTATAAAGCAATTTTGAAAAAAAAGACAGCGTAGCTAACATACATTCCGTTGTACTGACGTCATGAGTTTGGTGAAGTCTTCAATGTAATGATATCTTCGTTTCGTTTTATTGCTCTTCTCTTATTTTTTTAGTATCTATCCCAAAACAGACATAGTGGACATGCACAAACTATCGACACGAGAATCACAAAGGTATATAAACCAAATTCGCTCCTTAAAGCTCTCGATACTGCAAGGAGAAATAAAAAAGAAAGTGGCAACTCTGTGACAACAAGGGAGACGACCATAACCCCATCATTTTTTAACCGCCATCGATATCGTCTGCAGATTATTTTACATTCAAACTTTAGTTTTTATTGGTTCAAACATACTTTACAAACATATTTTTCCCAAAATTAATTGCTTTGGCGGGGAAAATGAATTATTAAAACTGAAAGCCATGGTTGAAATCCATGGCACCTTTCGTTCTAGAAAAAAGTAGTAAAGAAAATACTGTTTGCATGGATTTTTTTAACGCAGATTATAAGAACCATGAAAAAGAATTAAAGAGTTTATGATCGGGTTACCACGACAACAGTGTCAGCTGTATATTTGCGAACCACAAACCATAAAATTTTAAGAAAATTCATAAGGTCTCAGCTTCTAACACCGTTCTCCGGGGTACAAAATTCCCCCTCCCCTCCCTTCGATCAAATAGGGTTAACAAATTAATTCTGACCGGAAAGTTGGGCCTCGCACTCGATCTAAGCACCTTGGGCAATGAATAAAAAAAGAAAAGATCTCGAGTCCATTATTTTCCGTACGGAACGAGCAAACGAGGCTAGAGAGGTTTTCATTGTTAATGGTTTTCAAATGAAGGAGATATGTCCAGAAATGCATGCAATTGCGAAAACGGCAAAAACTGCGAATTTTTGTAAACTCTGCGAAAATTATTCGAATGAGTCAAACTCAAGACCCTCTGTGAAAACTGCGAAATCTGCAAAAAACCTGAGACTTATTCAGTAATGAGTCAAACTCAAGACCCTCTGCGAAAACTGCGAAATCTGCGAAAAACGCGAGATTTATTCGAATGAGTAAAGCTCAAGACCCTCTGCGCAAACTGCGAAATTTGCGAAAAACGCAACAGTTATTCGAATGAGTAAAGCTCAAGACCCTCTGCGAAAACTTCGAAATCTGCGAAAAACGCGAGATTTATTCGAAAGGGTCAAACTCAATCAATTTATTCGAATGAGTCAAAAACGCGAGATTTATTCAATTGTTTATGTATTATTCCTGCAATATTGAAACTCAAGTGGGCAAAAGTTTAACTTGATATTATTCCTTGTTTTCATGGAAAGATCTGCTATAATTGTTGTTGATCCTGAAATAAATGATGGTACAGGAACATATAAATTAACGAGAACTCAGTGATACTCCATTAGGCAAAATTCCAACTTAATCATAAGAATAAATCTCGCGTTTTTCTGCATAAGGTGTTGGTTTTCCCAATTCGAATGAATGTCACGTTTTTCACAGGGGTCTCGAGTTTTCTAATTCTATTTGTTTATCATTTCTGCAATATTCAAACTCAAGTGGACAAGAGTTTAATTTGATCGCATTGTTTATATTCCTGCAATAATCCAACTCAAGTGGGCAAAAGTCCAATTTGATTGTCCCTTGTTTTCATGGAAAGATCTGCTATTGTGCTATTGTTGTTGATCTTGAAATAAATGTTGGGACAGGAACATATATAATTGACGAGAACTCAGTGATACTCCATTAGGCAAGAATCTTTTTTTTGTCATAAGATTAAATCGCAGATTTCTTCGAATGAATCTAGCATTTTTATAAGTTTTTGCGGTTTACCTAATTCGAATAAATCTCGCGTTGGTTTTATGAGAACTCAGTGAAACTATGTTAGGCTATGTAAGTCTAATTTTTATGTCCTTATTTTTGCATTTGCGGGCACTTAATTTCATAATTGACAAGAAATATGTGCTGTTGTCGATTATGCCAGATTTATTGAATGAGTATAACTCAAGATCTTGTACGAAAACTCTGAAAACGCTAAATTTATTCGAATGACTTAGAATCAAGACCCTCTGCGAAATCTGCAAAAAACGCGAGATTTATTCAAATTATGAAAACTCAAGGCCTTCTGCGAAAACTGCAAAATCCGTGAAAATTGCGAGATTTATTCGAATAGTCAAACTCAAGAGCCTCGGAAAACGGCTAAAACTGCGAGATTTATTCGAATGGGTAAAATTGGCCACGGCTCTCTGCGAAAACTGCGAAATCTGCGAAAAACGCAAGCTTTCTTTTCGCAGATTTCTCAGTTTTCGCAGAAGGTCTTGAGTTTGACTGATTCGAAAATCAATCTCGCGTTTTTCGCAGATTTCGCAGTTTTCGCAAGTCTAGAGTTTTACTCTTTCGAATAAACTTATCGCGTTTCTCGAAGATTTCGCAGTTTTCGCAGAGGGTTTTGATTTTATATCGTTCGAATAAATTTCGCGTTTTTCGCAGATTTTGCAGTTTTTGCAGAAGGTCTTGAGTTTTACTCATTCGAATAAATCTAGCGTTTTTTCGCAGTTTTCGCAGAGGGTTTTGAGTATTACTCGAATAATCTCGCAGTGTTTGCAAAATTTCGCAGTTTTCGCAGTTGAATGCATTTCTGGACATAAGTGAACTGAAGACGTGGCAAAAGTCAGTTGGACATGTTGACAGGTGTAAAGGAGTTTTAGCTGGCTTGCAAACAATACAAAAGTTGCAAAAGTTTTCAATGAAGTCGAGGCCGACGCAGCGAAACAACCTTGCTTAACAAGAAAATTTTAAAATATCAATGGCGATGCTTATGAAACGTTTAAGAACTACACGAAATTTTTTTTTTATCAAAGTATAGTATCCATTCCTGCTCAAAAAATCTTACCTCCTTACCTTTGCCAACGGACCCGAAGTATGATTCTCAAACAACGTACTCGGCATCTTACCTGTTGCAATGCTGCAGTTTTTACCATACCAAGATCCAGGACGGGTGCATTTATTGTCATTCACCAGATTTGTGCACGTTCCACAGTTTTTGCAAGGATTTGTGGCACACTCATCGACATCTATGATCAAAACATTGACTGGTTACATAACTTTATTTTTGCTTATATACCAGGGAGGAATGACAGGGCCGGTTTTCCAAAAATCAAGGTTGATACAGAGAGTATTAATATACCAGCTCGGCTACGCAAGAATCGATTGATCTTGAAATAGTAGAACTATATTACACCTTTTTCTATTCAATACAAGAAAATATGTACCATTTGTGTCAAATGTCAGTCAATATAAAGTAAGTAGATTCATTTTGGTTAAAGTAACACCCAATTGTGTGAAACTACTCGTCAATAACATTAAAAAATATTGATGAAGCCGTTGATAAAAACAACTAAAAGGATTAATTTCAGGCTTGGAAGGGTGTGCCCGGTTTCCCGGATCGAATCCATGATCGACCCAGTCTACTTTTTTCTGATTCAAAGTGACAACTTTGTGTTCTTATTTAAGAAAGTTACTTTCACTACATACTCGTTCATGACAAAGTTAAACTTTTTGGGCCGTTGTTAGCCGTTTTCGAAGGGTGAACGTTTTTTTTTACTAGATCTAGATGTATTGAGTTTTGATAACTCGATCAACATAAGTTAGATTTTAGTTGCAACTGACTTTCTCCTAGTACGAAACTACTGCACCATAAAACTGCTATGTGAGACTTAATTAATAACCCTGTTTTCAGCTGCAACATATCAACTCTTTGTATAAGGCTTAATATGTAATACAGGTTTACAATGTTTGACCTGCAGTTTCACAGTTGCGTCCCGTATAACCAATTGTACAAGCACAGATGTAATCGTCGTCTTCATATCGTGGTAGACAGGTTGCTCCGTTTCCACACGGTTTCTTGAAACAGGGAGTCTGCAGAAATAGATCGTGAAAAGACTGAATTGATTAAGCAAATGTTTTTTAAAGCTGTAACGTGTAATGACATACTAACCATTATACTGAAATGGTTGAAATCTGTACTGGACACAAATCCGGAGGAGTTGGTGTACTTGTCAGAGGACAGTAGCTCACAAACGAAACGACCTTTGTTATCCGAGCGAATAGCAATATTTAAGGAGAGACAGGGGCAGTGATTGGCACAAGCTAGACCGCATTCTTCCAGGTTATGAACCTTCAGAACTTCGAGCTGTAGAGCAAAACATTATTTGCAACATTAACAGGTTAGTTAAACAAACTTAAGCGAGTTTAATAGCAGTAATATTTATAAAGGAAGGAACCCAGGCAGCAAATACTAATCGTTTTTAGGCACTGACAAGATGCATTATTCTATAACTCCGTACGTTTTGATTTATATGAATAAAAGATATATGTTGATAATTTCTGTATTATCAATAATCTATATCTATATATCATCGCTAGATTAGCTAGTGACACAGACGCAAAAGTATCTTCTATTTCTGTATTTGGGGATCTTACTCGAAAAGCTTTGTGGTAAATTAGAGTCCCGTACCACTATTGCAATAGCTAATGTATTTTTGTCAATATCACTATGTGTTGGTGAATAATTTTGAGTACCGTGGGAAGTTGTGTTTTCCATTGCTAAGAATATGAAAAGGCAATTAGCATTTGGCAGGTGGTTTTGAGGTGTGGGTGGAAAATTTCCTTTAGTTTGCGCCATGGGGTAATGTACATACGGTGTTCAATTGTTAGTGCTTAAGCATTATTAATTGGATGTTTGTTAGAATTGTCTTCTTACTGTTAATTGTTACTCGAAATCTTTACAAAAAGTCATTACTTGTTTGTTCTGTACCTTGATATAATGATTTTATATTTGTGTTCGTGTTTTCGCTCTAAGTATATTTCACGTGTGCTGCACATGCGTGCGTACTTAGACTAACTTTAAAACGCCACTAATAGTTGGCATAAAACCATATAAATATAGCAGGATTTGCTCTTTGCTTCCACGTTCGAAGAGAAAATAATGAGCATAAGTCAGCAGCCGCCGACAGCTGCCATATAATATAATGTCCATAGCTGCTAACATTCTCTAAGTTTGTTTGCTAATATCTAAACGCGAATTACTTTATAAAGAAGCATTAATTTTTTGTATACTGTGCCTATACAACGAAATATACTACCATTTAAAATAACTCTTTTCATTGTAGATAGTTACAAAACAAAGGTAACCATAAACTGGCTTATATATATTATCAAAAATATGGAAAAGGACGATGAATTGAGTAATTACAAATGTGTGGCAGCGGTGACGGGCAATTACTTGGTGATAATCTGCTCTAAGAAAATCCGAATGAGAATAAATGGAGAAGGTTATTCGATTCAGGGTTTACGTGAATCTGAAAACATCAACTGCTTGATTCTTGTTTTTCTCAATCTATATAAGGTTTCCCACAGTTTTGACTCCATTCTAAGGTCGATTTGGATAACCTATGAAAGGGTCCTGAGTTAAAGTAAAAATCGAGGACAAGAACGAAAACAGTTTTAAACTTACACTAAAAAACACCCCAATTTCAAAGTTACAAATGCTGATTAAGCGAAAATTTACCTTCTCAGAACACATTTCTTTTTTGTTTTTTTGAGATTGTTAATTGTATTAGTTTTCCTCTCGGCGCCATAATTCTTCTCGGTGTATTAACAGATAGCTAATAAATAGATTGTCTTAACATATTTGAAGTAAGTGAAGAATGAAATATCAAAATATTTTTGTTAAAGAAGGTAGCTTACCCAATTTCATTTCGAATGCATTCATTCTAAGTCGGCATTGATTTGCACGAGTGAAAACTAAACAAATACTTTTTCACCAAAACTAAGAAGTTGGAAACCGTTGTAAAAACTCAAAATTTTTGAAACCTTGATCAAATAATCCTTTTAAAGAGACACTTGGGATAGTTTATTTGAAAGGTTCACAAGCATTTAGTTTTTTTTTTCAAAATTCAGGAAAGTTGAAAATCCCCAAAGCCATCTCCGCCAACGCCATGCGTCTCGGTTGAAAAGAAGAGATTTTGTTTTAGCGCATACGAGCTAAATTCATCCCCATTTTTTGGCATAACTCCCCCACTTATAATGCTTACTCCTGCACTAGTTAGATTTAAGAAACACGATTTTTTAGTACTTTTTGGGCAAAAAGAATACCCTGAAATGAAATCACTTTGTTATTTTTCGGTCTTGTATCTTAAGATAAAATATATATATAGTGCACTGGTAGATAAAAGCAAAATGAGAATAAAGATTGCGAAGGGAATCATTTCAATCAATATCTTAGTTTGAGTAAATCATTACTTTACCTTAACCGTTTTTAGATACGAATTCTTGTGGATTTGATATTTTGCATATCTCACTCCTAGTTCCTTATGTCTGCCAAAATTCTTTGCTTGGATATGAAAAACTTTCTCAGTATCTGACACAGCAAATCTTATCACAAGTGACAGGAAAAGTAGCAACTGCATCCTGGCCAAACTTCCGTTATCACGGCTTCTATGCCAGAGACGGACTAGTAATGTAGGTATTCACAACAGTAATGTAGTAGTAAGCAATTTTGAAGACAAATATTGCAGCTGTTCGTTCAATTGGAATTATTAGCTTACTGGTGTAAAACCTTTCATCGTTGATTATTTAGTGGAAACAGTGAGCAATTTCGGTTAATGATGTTGACGTCTTTGTTCAGCTGTAAAGAAGGGGATGGGATAGTTATAGTTTAATTCGTATGATTGTATAAAAACTTTTATGTTGTTTGATCAATGTTGCAAGCGCATTTTTAGAGGTATGGTAGATTTGCATTGGCGTGATTAAGCGGTAAAGTGATTGATTTCAAATGGATCTTGAGAATGTCTAAGCTTTATCAAGAATTCATAAATACTGTTTCATGATTTTATTCGCGATGGTCAATAAGTTATACCTTTTTGTCATTAGGTTTAATAGTTTAAACTAATAACCAGCTATGTATTATTTTGTTGCTTACTAGGACGAAGAATGAATTGTCAGTTGGCATACAGCAGGAGTTTGGTATGATATTGCAATGAGGCAATGTTAATTTGTCGGTATATAGTTAGTGATTTAGCATCTCTGTATAGAAATTCTCTTATAACTGTTGTCAAGTTTCAGCACACTTTCAGCCTTTAAATTTATATTTAGTCTATGTTTGTCAGTTTGATCATAACAAGTTTCTCTACTGTTTATGTTTTTTTTCTAAATAAATATTTAATTTTAAGAGAGTTGTGCGTAATAAAGTAGATTGTTGTTATTTCTTTCAAAATAAAAAAGACAAAAATATATTTTATGATAAATACTGTAATTATACAGTATTTTTTTGGAAACGTAACGTCCAGAAATTCACTTTGCTTCAATTTCAATTTCATTTTAACCAGGAAAAAAAAGTATTGCACAGTATCACGCACCCGTATATAACAGCTATATGGCTGCGAAATGCATGCAATTGTGAAAACTCCAAAATTTTGTAAACTCTGCGAAATTTTTTCGAATGAGTAAAGCTCAAGACCCTCTGCGAAAACTGCGAAATCTGCGAACAAACGAATTTATTCGAATTAGTCAAACTCAAGACCCTCTGCGAAATCTGCGAAAATCGCGAGATTTATTTGAAAGAGTAAAGCTCAAGACCCTCTGCTAAAACACGAGATTTATTAGAATGGTCAAACTGAAGACCCTCTGCAAAAACTGCGAAATCTGCGAGAAACACGAGATTTATTCGAGTTAGTCAAACTCGAGACCGTCTGCAAATCTGCGAAAAACACGAGATTTATTCGAATCTTTATATGTAATGCATTCCTGCAATATTCCAACTCAAGTGGGCAAAAGTCTAACTTGATAAATCCATGTTTTCATGGAAACTAAAGATCTGCTATTGTTGTTCATCCTAAATTAATTGTTGGGACAGGAACATACATAATTGACGAGAACTCAGTGATACTCCGTTATAGGCAAAAATCTTACTTTGTCATAATAATGAATTGCAGATTTCTTCTAATAAATGTCGCGTCTTTTTCAGATTTTGCATAAGATATTTTGTTTTTCTAATTGGAATAAATGTCGCGTTTTCTGCAGAGTGTCGTAAATTTTCTAACTTTAACTGTTTATCATTCTTGCTATATTTAAACTCAAGTGGGAACAAGTCTAATTTGATCGAATTGTTTATATATCATTCCTGCAATATTCCAACTCAAGTGGGCAAAGGTCTAGTTTGATTAATTGCCGTCTCCTGTTTTCATGGAAAGATCTGGTATTGTTGTTGATCCTGAATTAATTGTTGGGTCAGGAACATATATAATTGACGAGGACTCAGTGATACTCAGATAGGCAAAGGCTAACTTTCTCATAGGAAAGCTTGCGTTTTTCGCAGATTTCGCAGTTAACGTTTTCGCAGAGAGTCTTGACGAGTTTTACCCAATCGAATAAATCTCACGTTTTTCGCACTTTTTGCAGAAGCTCTTGATTTTTAATCATTCAAATAAATCTCGCTTTTTTCGCAGTTTGAGGCTCTTGAATAAATCTGGCGTTTTTAAAAGATTTTGCAGTTTTCGCAGAAGGTCTTGAGTTTCCATAATTTGAATAAATCAGTCGCGTTTTTCGCAGTTTTTGCAGAGGGTCTTGATTTTAAATCATTCGAAAAAATCTGGCGTTATCGAAGATTTCGCAGTTTTCGCAGAAGGCTAATTGAGTTTTTACTCATTCGAATAAATCTCGTGTTTTATGCAGTTTTCACCGTGGGTCTTGATTTTAAATCATTTAAATAAATCTCGCGTTTTTTGCAGATTTCGTAGTTTTCGCAGAGGGTTTTGATTTAAAATCATTCGAATAAATCTCGTAGTTTTCGCAGAGGGTTTTGAGTATTACTCGGCTTCCAATAACATCGCAGTGTTTGCACAATTTCGCAGTTTTCTCAGTTGCATACATTTCCGAACATAAGTGTGATAATTTGCTCTAACAAAATCCAAATGAGAACAAAACGCGGGGGTTTGAGTTAAGTCAACGGTTGCGTGAATATGAAAGATTCTTGTTTTTCTCAATATATAAGGTTTCCGACAGAGTCGAGTCCATTTAGGTCAATTCGGATAACCAAAAAAGGGTCCACTGCTAAATTAAAAAACGATGACAAGAACGAAAAAAATGTTAAACTTACACTAAAAAAACATCTGAATTTCAAAATTACAGCGATTAAGCGAGAATTTAACTTCTCAGAACACATTTCTTTTGTCTTTTGGACAGGTTAAAATGTTATAGTTTTAATTTCCACTCGGCATCATGGTTCTTCTCATTGTATTAAGAGGTAGCTTCTAAGAAATTGTCTTAAGATGTTTGAAGTTTTAGTGAAGAATGAGATATATAGAAATGCTTTTGTTCATTTTAGTCGATTTCATTTCCAATTTCCATTCTATGTCGCCTTTGATTTGTACGAGTGAAAATTAAACAAATACTTCTTCACCAAAACTAAGAAAGCGGAAACGTTGTAAAAATTTGAAATTTTTGAAACCTTGCTGAAATATTCTTTTTCAAGAGACACTTGGGATAGTTTATTTAAAAGGTTCACAAACACTTTAGTTCTTTTTCAAAAGTTCTAGGAAAGTTGAAAATCGCCAAACCATCTTCGCTAACGCTTTGCAGTCTCGGTTAAAACGAAAATATTTTGTTTTAGCGCATACAAGCCAAATTCATCTACGTTTTTTGACATAACATTAGTCTCCCATCTATAATGCTTACTCCCGTACTATTTTGATTTAAGAAACATGATTTTTTTAGGATTTTTTGGGCAAAAAGAATACCCTGATTTTGTTATTTTTCGGTCTTGTTTTTTAAGATAAAAGAAACCAAAAAAGTAAAGATTGCCAAGGGTATCATCTCAATTGATATCTTTGCATAAGTAAAACATAACTTTACCTTCACCATTTTTAGATACGAATTGTTGTGAATTTGATAGTTTGCATATCTCACTCCTAGTTCCTTATGTCTACCAAAATTTTTTGCTTGGATCTGAACAACTTTCTCAGTATCTGATACAGCATGGCTTATCACAAGCGACAGGACAAGTAGCAACTTCATCCTGGCCAAACTTCTGTTATCGCTGCTTCTATGTCAGAGACGGACTAGTAATGTAGGTATTCACAATAATAATAATGTAGTAATTTGGAGACAGATATTGCCGCTGTTCGTCCAATTGAAATTATTAGCTTACTGGTGTAATATCTTTTTCATTAATTATTTAATGGAAACAGTGTGGAATTTCAGTTAATGATGTTGACGCCTTTTTTCAGCTGTAATAAAGGGGAGGGGAAAGTTAATATAAAGTTTAATTCGTATGATTGTATAAAAACTTTTACGTTGTTTGATCAATTTTTTAGAGGTATGGTATATTTGCATTCGCTTGATTAAGCTATAAAGTGGTTGTTTTCAAGTGCATTTTGGGAACTCTGAGCTTTATCAAAATCTCATGAATACTGTTTCATGATTTTATTCGCGATGGTCAATAATTTATAGCTTTATGTCGTTATTAGGTTTTTCTAGTTAAAACTAGACCAGCTATGTATTTTTTTTGTTGCTAATTAAGAGAAAGAAAGAATTTTCGGTTGGCATACGGCAAGTGTTTTGGTATGATGTTGGAATTTTCCTTTATTTTGATCATGCAATGAGGCAATGTTAATTTTTTGGTATATAGTTAGTGATTTAGCATCTCTGTCTAGAAACTCTCTTATAATTGTTGTCAAGTCTCAGTACACTTTCAGCCTTTAAATTTATATTTAGTCTATAATTGTCAGTTCGATCTTTATAAGTTTCTCCAATGTTTATGTTTTTTTTTCTAAATATATATTTATAATTAATTTTAGGAGAGTTGTGCGTATAAAGTAGACTGTTGTTGGAACTTTCAAAATAACAAAGATGAAAACGATGTTATGATAAATTATGTTGCTTCCATTTCAATTTCATTTTAACCAAGAAAAATGTATTGCACAATATCACGCACCCGTGTATAGCTATATTAGCTAGTCAAGGCGGGGTTGTGAAAGTACTCTATACAAGGATTACAGTATTAGAACATTTATGATTATATTTCTACAACTGATATACAGGTTTTAAAATTATTTACAAGATTGTATTATCTCAAGATTACTAGAGACAAGTTAGTATTCATCTCTGTTGAATGTATATACATATATTTATTATTTAGGGAAGCAAAAAGAGATAAGTCTGTGGCATCACCTATTTTTAGAATTAAAAATGTCTATAATTGTTCAGCATAGTATTTGTTTATTTCGAGACTTTCAAGCAGAGGAGATTTAATTTCACCTTTGAACATATTTTTTGGCATATTTGCAATATGCGCTGGAATGTGGTTCATACTTTTGGACCAATCCGAAAGAGAACATTTTTCTGTAGTTTAATTAAGTCTCGAGTGTTTTACACAAAGCCATTTCCAGACAAAGATCAAGTTTTAAACCGATGGATATATCTTTTGAATGATGCAATGTTTGCTAAAATTTAAAGGGGCAGTGTTGTTAGCAAAATCATACATAAGGTGTAATTTAGGAGTCAATATATAATAATTGCATAGGTATAGTGTACCTGTTTCAACAAAATGTGGCACAGCACTTTGTGTTGATTTCAGATTAAAATTTTTTCTCAGAGCTCTGTTTTGTAATTTGTAGCTGGATACCAAATAGTTATTCCGTATAGCCATAACGGTTGTAATAGCGTTTTGCACATCGTAATAAGAAGATTTTTTGGTAGAAAATGTCTCAAGTTTGAAAGTACTCCATTTACTCAACTGACTTTGTTACTCAGAGCATCAATATATGGATTTCCATGTTTTTAAATGAAATTTTTTATTCTCAAGATTGATGCTTTGTTCGTTTAATCAAGCAATCGAAGAGTGTATAATGTTTACCTAATTTTTTACGAGGTGAATGAATTAAGACCTTTTTTTTAACATTTCTTGTTGCATTAAACCAATCTTGTATTTCTTTTACGTTCATTGTTTAAGATTTTCCTAAGATCTTTTACATTTCCATTCGAAAATAAAATATTCGTATTATCGTAAACAAATGAATTACCAAGACTTTTGAGCATCTATAAATGTCATTTGTAGAGTGAATAACGTGTTTGTCCGAAATATAATCGTCAACACTTGTGGTCTAAGTCCTACCTGTTAAAAACGATCGAAACCAATCACACACACAACCTCTAGTACCATAGATTTTAAGTTTTTAAAGAAACTTTTATGCTCAGCGGAGTCAGAAGCTTTAGCTAAATCAGTAGCTACCGCGCATTTAAACGATTTCTTATCATTGTTTAAAATCTTTTGAAAACGGGCTCATAAATTGTGTTGCTACTGCATGGGGGTGATAGTCTTCTGTTGTAAAATCCTAATATTGAGAACAAAAAAAAAGCATTGGATAACTTTTAGGGTTACATGCAAACTCAGACTGGAACTTTGCTCATACCAATACTATAAAGTTCTCTTCTTGTAGTACAATTTTATCCCTTTGTACATGTGTATATACTATTAGGCTATACTTGAGATTTAATTGAGACAACATTCAAAATTAGTTTGAATGATCACTCGCTTTCAGCTCGTGATCCAAACCTTTTCTTTTGATTCATAAATACAAAGTGTTAGAAACGGTAACAAACAGTGACCGAATCGGTAAAGTTACACAAAAAAATACGGTTCGGTGGTCAGATAACCATAACATTTTATTTTTCTGTAAATAAACGTAAAAAGCAATGTGTAGGCGTACGTTTATTTAGAATCTTAAAGTCTTAAAAACAAAGAAGATTAATTATGTAGAAAATTTAAACAGTTAAGATGTTGTGTTAACATTAATATTTCATGGCAAATAAAAGTATTTTCAGAACTTTGTCTAGTCTTACTGACTAACACACAAATATAGTAAGTAAAGTGTTGCATCTTTTTTTTTTGTTAAGTGAGCAAATAACAAACAACTTTTGTTAAGAAATAAAAATACACGATCAAAACCGATTACTGCCTATGCTGCTTTAAAGACCTAAAATGTAAAATATTCCTAGAAATGAGCCTCGGCGCTCTATGGCATCATCAGAGTTATAAAAGAAGTTTAACAAAAGCGACAAGCGACTAATAAGCTCTAATAGGGACGGACCAGCTGATCTCGTGGAT
>JAOBRD020251027.1:0-12323 GCA_027575215.2 Hydrozoanthus sils
AGCCAATTTGATCATCTATTGATCCGACTACAGCAGAAACTTCGTAAACGGTTGCCTGCATTTTATTTTACTTCTAAAGATTGTCGATTGTCCAAAATGTATGCCTAAATTGAACCGGTCCGAATACTTTCGTAATTAAAGTATCAAGAAGCAGGCTTCCTACAATCAAAGATCCAACAATGAGCTTTTACTAGCACCTTGCCGCCCACACTCCACCCGCTTTAGGACATCTGTTTTTGCTGCTCCTACAGAATGAAATGCTTTACCTGGTACTATACGGAAGTTGACATCACTTGCCTCATTTAAGAAACATTTAAACATTAAAATACATATGGCTATAAGAAAGCCTTTGACGTAAGATATTATTCTTTCCTATTTTAGTCATTATCAATTTTGTACTTTTAATTTTCTTTTGGCAATTTTGTTAACAGCACAGATGAACATTATTTTTTTAAGATAACTTGAACTTTACAAAACTGTATTACATTAAGGTATTGAAATAAAGTAACGTTGGGGTCTTAGATAGACCATTTTATGCAGCTCTTATTGACTTCAGTCAGAGTCTCTTAGTTGATAGATGATCGATTAGTTTCCCCAATAGAAGATAAGACATTTTTTATCTGTTGATTTGGCTAATCTCAGCCATATTCCGTAACTCTTCAGACAAGACTTTATCCTCATTTCTTTGTTTCTTACATAGTCATTTACAATTATATTTAGGCTTAGAGTACATAGGTACACACTAATAAATTAATGGAATTATAAATACACGAGTAGTTTAGGAATTAAATGTCTAGTATCTAAAGTAACCAATTAGTTTTCCAGTTGGCCAATTAGTTATCTATTGTTTCCACACTCCTTTACATTCCCTGTGTCTTCCATACTATTATTTAACCATTATTCTTACTTGTTGACTTTGCTTTATATTCTTTAATATGGGGGAGGGGAGGGGGGTCAAACAAATTGTATAACATCAATGTATTCTACATCCTTGCCAATTAGCTAACCAAAGAATCCTTTTTCGACCAATACCCAACTAACTTTATTCTGACTTACAGATGGCAAATCAAAACTATGTGAGTTTTAGCATTTGTAAACCTCAAGCTTGCAAAAATTCAACCTACCCATCCATGCTAGATGTTTTGCATTCAGCCCTGGTTCATATGGAAGGCTCATGCAAACCATCGATGTTGCAATAGTTGCGACCATTCCACCACCAACAACCTATAAATGGGGGTGATGATTCGCAGGTTTTCAGCTTCATACAAAAAGTATCACCATTGACTAAAAAGGCATCCTCTTAAAGAACATTTTTTAGTGTTCAAAAGGGCAAATAAAACAAGATTCTATTGGAGGTCATGGTACATGTTCATACAACACTTCAAAAAGTCAGAAATTAAACTAAGGGCCTATTTACATATAGATAGATTACCCTCCTAGGGCAGTGACCCTACCAAAAGGGTCCAAACATAGTCCTCCTTTACATGCAAATTCAACAAGCAAGGGTCAACCCAGGGGTATGGGGGCAATCATGGCTTGGTCACTAAGCTTTGTAAACAACAAAATGGCAGGCAAGCATTCTCTTTTGGAACTACATCCAGTTTTCCTTTCTTTATCATCCTTGGTTGTGGCTTCTTAGTGCTATGGCTCGTTTTGCTTTGTTATTGAAAATTTTGCGTGCAAAATACATCAATTGATGCAGTTTGAAATACACTACCCCCCCTCCCAAGGAACACCCTATCTTGAGTGTTTACATGGCTTGAATAAACAAAAAGCTGGCCCTCACTGGAGGGTCAACCTAGTTGATAAGATAACCCTACACCTAGGGTGACCCTACCAGACATATAAACACAACCACAAAAAACAAAGCAGGATCAGTAGGATGATCCTCCTACATGGGCGACTCTACCTCCAAGTAAACTGGCTCCACAGCTTTCCAGATGGAGCATTTTCATTAATGGAAAATTAGATAAGTGCAGAAATTGAGATGGCACACAGGGTGAGGGATGGCCCACAAATGCCTGAAAGTCGATAGACAAACAAGGGATTGGATCTAGCAAAACTTAAAGTCCCTATCTTGAAAGCTGATTTTTTAAGTTCCAGATTAAAACTGTTGTCATCTGTGAACTCAAAAATCGAATAACCAAAGAAAATTTCCATGCCTAAACATGCTTTTTATTCAAAAAAAGATTGGAATGTAAATTCTGACCGAGCTGGCTGGGGACTGGTAACCTGTGATGTAACAGCAGTGAGTTATGTGGGTTTTGTTTAAAAAATTTCACTTTTGTTAAAAAATTTCATAAAATTTTTATTTCAAACAATTTTAAGGGAATAATTCATTGATTAAAGTTATAACAATGTGACTATTGTAGCCAGAATTGAATTTTTTGAGATAAAAATATTGTCTCTGCTACATCATATGCCTCCTGCTATGTCATCATTGCACACTTCAAGTCTAAAAAATGTAACAGGAATGGTGAGAAAAGTTTTTTTTTCCGAAAATTACTATAATTATCAAAGGGTTCAAACTTCCATCTGGAACTTAAAAAAATAAGCTTTCAAGATCGGGACTTTAATATAATCTCTCATTTCACTCAAAAACATGTACTGCAAGTTTAAATTATCTTCACAAAAAAAACATAATTTTACCAGCCATGGACTTGCTCTCATCATGGTAAAAATGAAGCGGCTTTGGCTGATCGCATAAGCTGTCAAAGCAGTCACTCCAAGGCTGCCTGCAAAGTAGGCATAAGTAGACCTGACGCGATCACGCACTACTTGCGGCCACAACCTTAAAAACCATCAAGATGATACTCAAGCATTAATTAATAAATATCAAGAAAAGCAACAAAACACCAGCCTCCTTGATGTCCTGGAAGTCAATTAAATATTCAACTGATCTACAAAGAATGAATAATTTGTAAAAGTTTGAATGCAGCAAGACTGAGTGTTACTGTAACTTGACCAACAAAATCATGACTGGCATTGTTGCTGATCACTGACCAATGATGATACACCACATTACTGTTTCTTTTCTTTCTGTTTCCACCTTCTCTATTACAACTAGTCAAAGTTTGGGCATCTGAAGGATTGCCATTTGAGGCAAGCTCTTACTTACCACTGCACGCAAAAATTGCACTAAGAAGCCTGAGCAATAAATCACTCACTTGACAGCTATACTTGCTAAAAATTGTCTGCTTCAACTGAGAATAAACTATATCAAATGTAGCGAAATAAAATGTGTTTATAATTATTAAATTAAGTTTTGTGTTATTTATTTAAATGGCAATTGGAGTGTGGGACAAAATTTAGTAGAGACAGTCTTTGGTTTTGAGATGTCCAGAATAAGCAGGAAGGTCTATTCTATTGTTTGCTACCTACTCACTTGATGGAGACATCACCCACCTCAAACATTTTAAGCCTGGGACACACTAGGCGATTTTATACGCCGATCGCTGCAAACCTGATTGCCAGCGAAATGTGGTGTGTTTAATTGCTCGTATCTGACATGCTAGATATGGTTGAATTTATACGCAAGTCTCTGCGATCAGCAAAATTTCTTATCGCAGTAGGTGACATACTAATTAAACGAATTTAAGCGAATTTCACCGATCGCAGCAATCGACGTATATAAAATTGCCTAGTGTGTCCCCGGTTTAAAGTGAACTTTATTTCATTTGCCAACAATTTTCAAATTACAAGCAAAAGGGAATGCAACTTCATGTTATTAACCACAACTGACAGTATGCTAATCATAGTTCAGGCAGACTAAGATTCTAGTGTATCGCACAGGGATAACCACTAGTCACACACCTTGACCTGTCAATTGCACCAACATCATTGGATAGCCCTAATCCATAGAAACACAGGGCTCCCAGGCCAAACATAGCTGCGCCACCCAGCAAGGCCCTTCCTGTAGTTTCAGCTGCAAAACATTTTCAAAAAATTTACAATCTGAGCTCAAAATGATTTTTCATTCTGAGAATCTAAATTCATTGTTCAAATGAGAGGGAGAAAAAAAAAGGATACCTGTAACTTACAGTTCTGCAGTTTCTTTTTGACACTTGTACTAAATTGAAAAAAATTGCTTTCAAAAATTCATATCTAAGTCCCTAGAAAGTAGATGAAAAGTAGAACCCTTTGATAATGAAATTATTTTCAAAAATAAATCATTTTCTCGCTGTTCCTGTTATATTTTTTGGTTTGAGGTGTTTACTGCTGATGTAGCAAGAGGAATATGACATAGCATGAGGCACGAGGCAGAGACAATATTCTTTTTCTCTCAAATAATTGGATTCTGGCTACAATAGTCACATTATTGTAACTTTAATCAATGAATTATTCCCTTGAATTTGTTTGAAATAAAATTATCTCATCTTTATTAGTAGAAATGAAACTTTTTAAACAAATTCCACACAACTCATTGCTGCTACATAACAGGTTACCAGTCCCCAGCCTGCTCAGTCAAAATTTACATTCCAATCTTTTTTTGATTAAAAAGCATACTTAGACGTGGATATTTTCTTTGGTTATTTGAATTTTGAGTTCACAGATGGCAGTACTTTAGTTTAATCTATAAAATAAAAAAAAGCTTTATAGGGACTTTAACTACAGGGTTCCTGCTCCTCAAGAGCCCTCAAACTCATAAAATTTAAGACCTATCAGACAAAGTCACATGGCTCAAAATCTTACCCAGGCTTCTTCCACTGACTTGCATGTTCAGCAGAAAGGAATAAACAAGCAGTATGCATCATTTGTCCGATTGAGTAGCACAAAACTCATTGAATATCTCAAGAATATGATGTTAACATAGAAAAGCGACTGCTCTTGAGCAACTCATTTTAATATTTTTTCCAAATTCAATGCCTCGCAATGGGACTCAAATTGACTTTTAATAACTATTAATGCCTTGCGGGACCCCTGTATCCTGGGCAAAGTAAAAAAAATACCTGTTTCTGGTTTATTTTGTAGGTGGGAGTAGATTTAAACCTTGAATGATCAGAAATAAAGTTTTACTCCAATGTCCAGGCAATTATCCACACCACTCTATTTCGGCCACAAGAAGAAAAATAAATATTTAAAGCAGATTGTCGTAACCTGCACCGGAAAACAAAAGAAAATATGTGAAAGAGTGCGAAAACTTACAAATT
This sequence comes from Hydrozoanthus sils, assembly GCA_027575215.2. NCBI lineage: Eukaryota > Metazoa > Cnidaria > Anthozoa > Zoantharia > Hydrozoanthidae > Hydrozoanthus > Hydrozoanthus sils. The sequence continues at coordinate 5,151 of JAOBRD020251027.1, forward strand.
TGAAGTATTTAAAAATGCTTTAAAAGGTTCTCCTCACTATTCCATATATAAAGCATAAAATTTCCTATTTCTTAGCTGCCAGTTCAATGGAAAAAGCACTACTCTATCTATCCAAGAACGCCTCACTTTTAATAGCCAAGTTTCATTTCCAATTTAGTGATGTTTTCGACTTCACTTGGCTGCATTTTATTGTTGCATCATGCCATTGCAATCGTCCAGTGCCATTTTTGTTTGGTTGAGGAGAGGATGGGGCTAGCAGGGTGGGGTTGAGTTGAGCAGATTTGTGAGATATTTGCTAAACGCAAGCTTACAAGGCCTTAGAAATTGCTTGAAACAAGAATACACCCTCTAACTCAAGACAGTACTAGACTAGTTCACTGATACTTGAAAGTGTTTCATTTACACATATGCTGGAAATCACTTTTCTAATTGTGCAGTATAATGTATAAAATGAATCAAAATGTTTTGGCATGGTAATGAATCAGATGTCTTCAGAAGGTGTAACTGTGAACTGTGTACATAAACAACTGACAAAAAACTCTTTTATGTTCTTCCAGTTTACTGGATGAAGTAAAATACATACCAAATGGTTTAGAAATTATCACATTACCCACACCTCCAAATTACTCGCAGCAACATCTAAATACAGAAAAATTAACATATTATCTGCAGGTAATCACCAGGAAATTATGGTACTCCAGTCATGTGCATGCATGCAAAGAAGTGTTTCTATCTGGTAGTCAAAGCAGTTTAGATAGTCCCCATTTTCACAACTTCACCAATGAATTCACAGAAAATTCATATATATTATAAGTTAAACTCATAACTTAATGGTATGTGTGTTGTGGTTCATTTTCATCCTTGGTTTAAATTTCACTTTCCTTTGTGTTTCGATATGGTAATGTATGATAATGAGTTTGAAACAAAGGAAAACAAAATTCAAACAAGGTACAAAAACAGAATGAACCACAACATACACTGTATGCTTTCCTTTTTACGCTTGAAAATTCAATTTTCCTGCCACTAACTAAACAAATAAAAACTGGAACGTTGATTTGAACAACTAAAGCTAAAAACGCTGAGCTAAGGAACTTGTACCGACATTAGTCATCTTGATGGTGTGACGTAACGAAGGCCAGAAAGCTCTGCGAAAAAGTAGGATTAAAAGAGAACTTTAAATCTTGAATGTAAAACAACCTGTCAGACCAACTGGTTTTCGTGCTGCCTCCCAGGACCTCCATCCTGTCTGAGCTTCTGTCTGGTAATTTCTTGCTGATCTGAGGCAAATTTTTTCAGGTGCTCCAAAGTTGCGTACAAGAACTGGTCTACTTGCACTCGCCGATGCTGTTAAAGTCCTCAGAACAGCTGGGGAGCAACGAGTGATTATTCTTGCAGCAAACATGGATTCGCTCTGATTATTAAACCAGTCCGACTGTCAAAATTCTTAACTCTTCAAAAAATATATTGGAGAAGGAGAAAAACGCAATTGTTCTAACGCAATCCCTTCAAACTTTTGCGTGAGTTAGGCGATTTTCTGCTGATTACGAGGTCAGCGGACATCAAGCAAGGGAATGCGCATTCGGCGAAATCCTAGATGCGCTAATCAAGAGCCAACAATGGCTGCGACAAAAACAAGGGAAGAAGGGGAAGAAAAGACACTGTGGCGATTATGTGAAAAAGCATCGAATGTTTGAAGTACAGAACATACTGTTGTGAAAGTAAAGCTCCATTTTCGTAGGAAAAAATGTCAATTCCTCCAAGATGGCTAAATTGCCCTAGAAAAAGTGCAGTGATTGCAGGTTCGTTTAAATTTTGATATATAGTCAGTGGCATTTTTGTTTGTTTCGGTTTTAGATATATATAGAGACAAGCTTGTATTTTTTAAGTTGGTTTTATGTTTTGAGAATTTTATTTACTGTTTTAATATTCAGTCAAATGCACTGGTCTTTTTGGAGTGAATGACTGATAGATTTATGATATGGTTTTTCCCAGATGAGTATTAGCATTAGACCTTCTCTTATAATTTAGCTAACACTGCGTTAATTCTTATCAACCATCAGATAAGTTCATTGCATTCAAGACGTTCCTAGGCCCACGTTATGACGATCAGGTGCCAGAGGCGAATAAGTATCATGTGCCAATGTTAATAACATACCTTGAGAGCTTCCAGGTAGCCAGTTGTATAATTTAAAGCAACAGAAGACTTTTTCTATGTTTTCGTAATGTGATAAAACACGAGAGAAGTTGGAAGAATTCAAAACAGATGAGCACTACTTTAAGAATTCTTCCAAATCCCTCAAGCATTTATGCAGCTCTGTGCAGACTTGGAAATTGTTTTCAATTGCTTTAATAAAACAGTCTTAAAACTCTAAAGAGATAATTTACAAATATGTTTACATACTCTCGTGCAAACACTCTCCTTGGCTGGCCAATCAGAATTCATGTTGTGTCTTGAAGTATGTTTTCCAGACTTTGTGAGCAACATCGCAAAGTAAAGTTTAATGATGAGACTTCAGTTTATACCAAAGTTCTAGTCTCAACTACATGTGGAAAAAATGGGAAGTGACTTGAGTTCTGAAGAATCCTGTACTAAAGGGATGTTATTTTATAAGGTATCCAGGTTATTTTGGAGCCTGTGGTATTGGCCTAGCAACAGGACCCAAAACTATAGCTTACAAATATTTAAGTCCCTTTTTAAATGCTGGCTTTTAGTTGAGCATTATGCTCAAGTGGGTTCTGGCTGATAGTGTTAAATCTAGTGATATAGAGACAGCCAGTAATATAGCTGTAAAATCTTATGATATAGAGAAGGAACTTTTTAAAAGCCTTATACTGGATCCTAAAAGCTAAAAAGCTAAATCCTTTCTCGATCCTACTGGCCCATTAGGCTGGCGCTTATCTCCAGTTTCAATAGCTTTAAGTAGATGAGAGTCTTTGACTCTCCCTGGACAGGGCACTAATCCATGGCAGGTTAGCCCCCAGCAGAACTGTTGAGTCAACTGGAACAAAATCAGGTAAAGTGTCTTGTTCAAGGACACACCACAGTGGTCCAGCTGGGGCTCGTACTTGTGACCTTAGAATTACAAGCCGAACATGTTAATCGATCGGCCACTGTGCACATACAATTTAATAGGGCTAGGTGCTAAAAAATACAACAAATGTATAAAAATGGCCAGTTATACAGGGCTTCTGGAATTTCACGATTTTAGCGATTGCTTGAAATTCACTCAAAATCATGTAATTCGCAAAATTTGCATTTTTTTGCGTAATTTCGTGAAATTCATGAAAATTCAGTTGTTTGGAAAAAAGATAACAGCTTTTTTATTTTATATGAAAACATGATAAGTTTTAGCAGCTCTCTGTCCTCTTAAAATCAATTTAAAACCTTCAAAACATGACAGTTCCAACATGGTTCAGTTTTCATCAGTCGCCATTTTGGTTTAGTAACCAGGCCTTTTATAAGTGGGAGCCTTGGTTCGGGGTTTTACAAATAAATTCCAATATGATTTTTATCCATTTATTAACTACAAAAATAACTTCACATGCTTAAAAATTTCTCAAGATTTGTGAAAAAAAGATGAATTCAATTTTTTACAGCTGTTGAAAAAGTAAATTGTTTAATTATATATTTTTATCTGTAAACTTTTTCTATGTTTGTTTTGTGACATAAACTTTAAAGTCCCTATCAAGCTTATTTTTTTAAGTTCCAGATTAAAACTGATGTCATCCGTGAACTCAAAAATCGAATAACCAAAGAAAATTTCCACGTTTAAGTATGCTTTTTAATCAGAAAAAGATTGGAATGTAAATTTTGACCGAGCAGGCCAGGGACTGGTAACCTGTGACATAGCAGCAGTGAGTTATGTGGTTTTTGTTTAAAAAATTTCATTTCTGTTAAAAATTGTCATAAATTATTTCAAACAATTTTAAGGGAATAATTTATTGATTAAAGTAAGTTATAACAATGTGTCTGACTATAATTGTAGCCAGAACTGAATTTTTTGAGATAAAAAGGTTGCCTCTGCTTCATGCCTCGTGCTTCGTCATATGCCTCTTGCTACGTCATCATTGCACGCTTCAAGTCTAAAAAATGTAACAGGAATGGCAAGAAAAGGTTTATTTTCGAAAATTACTTTTATTAGAGGGTTCAATTTTTCATCTGGAACTTAAAAAAAACAAGCTTGATAGGGACTTTAAAGCCTCCATTTAAAGAGAAACTCCAGCTGCTAAATTCACTAAGTTGAACTATATCAGGTGCTTGATAACTACTGTAATATGATGGCTTAAAACATAACAAGTCAAGAATTAATTAAAATCAACAAAATAATTAACCCAATACAATAGTTTGTGCTGAAACCAATTTTCATCACATTCTTCCTAATTTTTTACCAGATAGGCAGTATTAATTTGCACAAATTAGTACTAATTTTGGTTTGAAGTTACACTAGTTCAGTTTGAACAATTTATTGCAAACTACTTAAATTCTAAGCAATTACAAATTCAAGTGGGCATAATAGTAAGGTTAAGGTACTACAGATACAACCAATTTAAGGATTCAAATGCTGCTGGACTGTTACTGCATAAAACTACCTAGATAATTTAATTATTTTAAGGTAAGCAATGACTGAAGAAAAAGTTAAGAATTTGCCACACAATGCTGCGCAATCAGCTACCAATGCCGTGCTATTTTGCAAATTTTCATCACGAAATTCCAGAAGCCCTGGTTATAGTTAGTTTGAGTCTGAGTGTTAGCAACTACATGGACAGCTGTTTCGGCTTTGTCAGTACCGTGTAGTATTGAACAGGCTCAAATTCCCATAGAAAGAGATAAACAAGAATGCAAGTAGTTTACTTGAGGGATCTGGCTGATGATAAAAAATCAGCATTGTTGCTCATGAGTACTAATGACCTAGAGACAGCCAGTAAAACTGCATTATGGCCTAACTGGCCAGAAGAAACTAGAGCTTGTACTGAACCCCATAACTGTATTTTGAGTTTGTTTGGTAACTATGCAGTGCTGATGAGGCCAAAAATTTGTGGTGACATGATTTAATTTCTTCATGAGCATTTCTGATTGGTTCATAAAAGGAAGCTGCTTTGCTAAGCATGGTTTCCATAGAAACCTGCTTTTGATGAATCTCAGACGGGTGAGCCAGGAACCACTTTAGTAGGCATTGAAGATGTCATGTGTACAGGGCTTTGTGGACTCTTTCTAACCCATAAATCCTCAGTGCTCTACTAAAGGCGCTCTCTAAATAACTTAATATACATAAGCTCACCCTTAATAAATGTTTCTGCTTTTACTCACTGGAAGGAAAGACACAAAGGGTTCATGTATGCCATTTAAGTTTTTGACATGTCTAATTTATAGCAGGTTCTGGAGAAAAGGTTTATAGCTGCACATTGCTAAACCTGGATCTTTGTATGCAAAAAAAAAAAACTGACAAAAAACTGTCTCTTACCAATAATTGCTAAGACCACATTTGCACCCAGATAATTTATTTATTATTCATCAGTATGTTTGAGGTTGAAGGAATTCATGCATTTTGCACTAATTTGTAACTAATTTGTTGCTACAATTCACCAGTTTCGCAAAATTTGATTATACTCCCATGCACTCACTCTAGCTTAATAATTTTGAGTTTGATTTACTTCATAAAGAGCCATTTACCAAACAATTCAAAATTACCATCGATAATTATTAACTCCTCTGCACCCAGAAATTAATTATTAAATGTTAACAAGTATAGTGCATATATCATGAAGTGAAAAATTTTATTACTTGGTGGGTAGACCTTGGTAAATGAGGAATTTTGAATAGCAGCGAAAAAGTTTTGTCAAAATCTTTTATGGTTCTTGAGATATTAAGTAAACATTTAAAAGTTTTCAATTGATGACCAATCATAACCTTAAGATAAAATTATGTCTATAAGCCAAAGTTGGCCTGTTGATTTTTCTCATGGTAGAATCAGATTATCAGACTCCAAGTTTGGCACAATTGTGTCCAAAGGTTATGATAACTTATGAATTTTGCAATAGTTTGAAGTTAGTCAGTTAGATCACTCTAAAATTATTTTGTCCATATCTCTCTAGATTAAACTTGGCTTGGTTATTGACCTCACCAACACAAACAGATTTTATGACAGAAAGGATGTGGAGAATTCTGGCATTAACTATGTTAAGCTACACTGCAGAGGGTAAGATATTTGTTAGCCAGTGTTAGCAAGCAATAAAGGGGAAAAGGGTGAATTTACTTCTTTCTCAGTCTGGCCCTCTTTCTTTCTTAACCCTTTCACCCCTGTTTAATTTATCAATATCAACTTCATACAAAGTAAGATATTTGGAATTGGGAAAATGGGAAATGATCAAATGCTAGAAAAACGCTGCAAACAGAAAGCAAATTTTTCCTAATCCAATTTAAGTTTAGAGAAGCTAAAAAAAGGTAAATCCTTTCTCGAGCCTACTGGCCCATTAGGCCAGCACTTATCTCCAGCTTCCATAGTGTTAAGTGGATGCATCTCTTTGACTCCCCCTGGACAGGACACTAATCTATCGCAGGTTAGCTCCAAGCAGAACTGGTACTCATTTTTACAGCTGAGTTGACTGGAACAAAGTCAAGTAAAGTGCCTTGTTCAAGAACACAACACGGTGGTCTGACCGGGCTGAAACTCATGACCTTAGGATTACAAGCCGAACACGCTTATCACCTGGCCACTGCACCGCCAACTAAAGTTTATAGAAAGTATGGGTTCATTAGTTGGGAGAATTTGGCAACACGTTATTTGATTTTGGAAAGTCTGTATTTTTTTGCAGACATGGATTTCTTCATGGCTACAGTTTCCAGTCCCTACTCTTAGGAGTTCTTGTGTTCCAACATCTTTGTGGTATCACTCAGGTGATCTTCAAAAAATCTTTGAAAACAAGTTTCGGCTCGTTTGAAGAGCCCTCATCAGTTGTAGATACATGCTCCAGTTGATAGGGTCTTATCAAGAGGGTTCTCTCTCACACTTATGGGATGCGACTTTATTGTAGAATCATGTCCCAGTTGATAGGGTCCTATCAAGAGGGTTCTCTCTTGTACTTGTGGGATGCAACTTTAATTTTCTAATCCTACTGCCATTTCTATTCTTAGCACTACTCCTTGTCGAAATTCAGATTTTGAGTTCATGATCG